>QXTE01000125.1:25158-86237 GCA_003942145.1 Platysternon megacephalum | reverse complement strand
CATGACCAGCACCTGCCCCTCCTCCCCCGGGGCCTGCCACACACACCCCCATGGCCAGCACCAGACCCCCCCCTTGGGCCTCTGATCCCCCCATGGCCAGCACCGTACCCTGCCTCCCCACCCCCAACTTGGGCCTCTCATTCCCCATGACCAGTGGTTTGAGCATTGGCCTGCTAAGCCCAGGGTTGTGAGCTCAATCCTTGAGGGGGCCACTTAGGGATCTAGGGCAAAAATCTGTGTGGGGAATGAGCTCATGGAACCTAGGATTGATGTTACCTGCTGAGAATGATAAGAAAGTTTCTCTGTTCACCAGAGCCCCCAGACATAGCTGGCAGATAGGGGGGTTGCGTCACTCGTTAAAAGGCCCAGCAGGGCCACCTGTCCACCACACCCTGGTGCCCGCTCCCAGCCGGCTCAGAAACTCCTGACGGAGGCCAAGAACCACCGGGGCTACCCAGTGTGTATACATCGGTTCTGTGTGCTGAAAGCACATGAGACGGCCAAAATGTCATTGGTGACCCCAGTGGGTCTGCAGCGTACACATCCCTGAAAGAAGGCAGCACAGCTTGCAAGGGTGATACTAAAAACAGGAGATTTCCTCACCCACACCAACAATGACAAAAAGTACCCACTGGGTCCCTAAAGAAGGGTGTGATGGGTCAGTCGGCGAACTCCTCTGAGTGGTTAATCAGGGAGTCCTTTACTGCTTGGAATCCATTCAGCACAATCACAAGTGTTTGTCCCACCCAGATGGTGTATGTATTTCCGCATGCCCGAGACACAGGGACACACACGTCAGAGAATAGACATGACATGTTACAAATGGGGTGGGTCTTCTCTCTGCACCCGTGACCCATTAGCTGTTCTGGGGGACCAGAGCTCAAAGCCCTTTTTTATTTCTATTACACAACGGCTTGTTTGTCGCTAGACGGACGGGAAGGACAGCGCTTTTCTCCTGCTACCAAAAGTAAAAAGGATTTAGACCACATCTTACTAATGAAATATTTTGGGGGGGGTTGATTGTTATTAATAATGGAATATAATATATGCTAGCATAACGCATGCTAACAGCTCAGGCCGGAAATGCATTTAAGCATGATTTTCTCCCCTCTTCTCTTGGATTATCCAAGGGATAAATGGACGCTGCTAGATAATAGAGATTATCTTTTTTTCCTCTCTAAACTCCATGTTACTTCTTGTAAGTATGTAATCTTACAAGTCAATATAAGTAAAAAGAAATCTTATTTTTAACTAACAACTTTGGTCATTAGATGGTGATATTGGCTTGCAGTTGCACTGAGTATTGTGACTGGCGTATGTGGAGTAATGGGCAGTTCGAAAGCATGTCTCGTTCGCCAGCAGAAGTCGGTCCAATAAAATATATTACCTCACCTACCTTGTCTCTCTGAGAGGCAGTCGGGCCAAACCTTTCAAGAGCAGCCATGGGCTTGGGATACCTCCTTTGAGATTAGAGCTGTGTAAAAAACTATTTTTTTTGGCTTGGTGGCAGAACAGGGGGAATAATCAGGAACAAAATTTTGTTTCCGGGCAACCTGAAATGAAAATGTTGCGAAATTTTTGACAAGCTGAAATGTCAAAAAATGACGTTTTGTTTCAATTTTGAGGGAATTTTTTTTTTTTAAATGAAATTGAGGGAATTGCCAAAGCAAAACACCTTTCCAGAATGAAAAGTCAAAACATTTCCTTTTTTAAATGCTGAACAAACCATTTTGACATTTCTGATTTTTTTTTTCTTCTGACCGAAACAGTTAGCTGACCTCGATCCAAACCTGTATTTTACAATGGAAAAAGATTTTGTATGAAAAATTTTGCCCAGTTCTCCTTGAGCTGTCTTGGGTCGCATATTTTGGAGCAGCCCTGAGCGGCTACAGCTCCCATGACTTCTGCTGATTTTGGGTTCTTAGTGCTTCTGAAAAAACGAGGTCCTAGGTGTGTCAAGCCGAGCTCCCAAAATCTGAGACAGCCCAAATCAATGGCCGCTTTTGAACTCATAGACTTTAAGGTCAGAAGGGACCATTATGATCATCTAGTCTGACCTCCCGCATGATGCAGGCCACAAAAGCCGACCCACCCACTCCTGGAATAATTCTCTCCCTCTTTGGCCTTGGATTCTTGAGAGAGGCACAATAAACTATATTGCTGGTAGGGAAAGAAGACAGAGCAGAGTCAGCTAGTTTCAGGGGATAAGCATTCAAGGAGTGACCACATCTACTAGGACGTGTGTGAGAAGAATTTCTGGAAAGCCTGGGTCATAGAATCATAGGGTTAGAAGGGACAGCAAGGGTCAGCGATTTTCAAGGATGAAGAGTGGGAAAAAAACCAACCACATGTGCTTTTACCGCGAAAAAAATTGCAAAGAAAAATATTTGTAACAGCTCCAGCACATGGGCGCTGTATGATGGAAGCCTGACATCTGCCAGGGAGAAAGGCACATCTGCGACTGGGGGACTTCCAGCGAGCTGGGGAGAGCAGGTCACACCTGTCAAAGTGATAAGGGCTTCAAAAGTGTGGTCTTAGCACACGTCCTGGCTTTTGCAACATACTCGCTTAACAGTCTGCCAATGGTCTCTTGGTGCTGGACGTGTCTGTGTAGCTTGGCACCGTCAGAGGCAGGACTGCTTCTCTGGGCATGCGTGGGGAAAGAGACAGGGCTTCCATAGAACCCTGCTGTCTTCCAGTCCCAGGACAGTGCCCTGGCAGCTGGGCCATGAGGTATTCGGGGGCAGGTTTCTCTGAGTGGTTCATGTTGAAGCCGTTCCGCTGAGGATGAATTTAAATAGTCAGTGGGACAGAGAGTGAGACGACTGTGGCCCAGTGGTTAGAGCACTTACCTGGCTTGTGAGAGACCCCAGCTTCAGATCCCTGCTCTGGAGCAGGGTCTTGGACCCTGGTCTTCCAGCCTTCGCAGGTGCGCGATCAAACCGCTAGACACGGATGGTCTCGCAATCTCTCCTTTGGAAACTGTTCCACTTTGGATAAAAGACTCGTCATTGGGCCTGCAAGTGAAAAGGACTCACAGCTGATGGTTAGGCCACTCCCCTAAGATGTGGGGGGATCCCAAGTCCCTGCTCCAACAACTATTTATTAATACCCAGTAGAACAGCATCAACGGGAGAGATTGAGAGACCCCCCCATCCCAGGACGCTCCATAGACCAGGGCATGCTCCTGAGATGGGCAGGGAGACCCAAGTTCAAATCCTTGTGCCACATTGGGTGGAAAGGGGAATTGAGTTGGAAGCTCTTGAGCCTCTGGGGTTTGGCAGCACCAGTACAATGGGTTAGCGTGTGGAGGATTGAAACCGTGTTCCACCACACACGCTTGGCTCCAGTTCTCCACTACACCGACGCTGCGCGGTGCCGTAGCAGCCAGAGGGAGCTGGTCCTGGCTCCCAGATCCTCTGCCTGCCTGCTCTGATGGAAGTTAGAGTAGCAGTGACTTGCGCTCACTTTTACTGCTCGATAATGGAGCTTGCGCCAGTCGAGGCTTGGGCACATGCCCCCTCCCCGTTCTCCTCACCCCATTACACTGTCCTTGCCAGTATCATGCCTATGGAGATTCCCTCTCAGCTGGGGGAATTCTCCAGGGACAGGCTCCAGCCAACCCCTTGCGTGGCAATTAGGGCCTAGATAAGAATTAGCCAGCTAAAACCCAGCCTGGATAACAGGGGCCATATGTTCCTCTTGTCCCTTCCGGTTCTTGCCTCCTGTCCTCCCTACTTCTGCCCTTCTCTCCAACTTCAGGTCAGCTCTCACCTCGCAGCTGCGAGCGATCGAACTCCCTGTCGTAACGCCCCCAGTCCTCAGAGCTTCTCCTTGCCGGGGTTCTCACCCGAGTGCCCCCGGGAGGCCATCTGCCATCGTGTCACCTCCAAGCTCTGTTTCCAGGCCCTCTCTGGGCTGGCTCCCCAGCTCCAGTACTGAGCCTTCCCGAGGCATCCGTTCTCCTGCAGACTGTGGCTCAGGGCCCCTTCACAGACATCTCTCTGTCATTCCTCCCATCAGACTGAGCTCTCGCCCCTTTTATGGGGCCCAGGTATCCACTAAGTTATCACCCGATGCCTCTCCCTCCCAGCACCTCTCGCTGAGAAGCAGCTAATTAATCAGGGTGCAGGTGTAATCAATGTGACTAGCTACTTTTTAACCTTTGCTAGCCCATGATGGGATTTCACCCACCACTCTAATCTCATAATTAGGAGATTTTTAAAAACCCTACCATCCTTGCATTACAATAGACCAGGGGTAGGCAACCTATGGCACGCGTGCCGAAGGCGGCACACGAGCTGATTTTCAGTGGCACTCACACTGCCTGGGTCCTGGCCACCGGTCCGTGGGGCTCTGCATTTTAATTTAATTTTAAATGAAGCTTCTTAAACATTTTGAAAACCTTATTTACTTTACATACAACAATAGTTTAGTTATATATTATAAACTTCTAGAAAGACACCTTCTAAAAACGTTAAAATGTATTACTGGCACGCGAAACCTTAAATTAGTGTGAATAAATGAAGACTCGGCACACAACTTCTGAAAGGTTGCCGACCCCTGCAATAGACTAACCCTCTCTCAATTCTCCCTCCCAGTAGTCAGATTCCTGGTCAGCCATAAATAACGCCAAGTGCCATCATTCTTTGTTTTATAGTTTATGTATGGAAATTCACTGTGAGAAACACCTCAGCCTATTGGGTTTCCTGGTGGTCTGTGACGTGCTGCTGCCTAGCGAGGAACAGCACAGATCTTATAGTGGTGAGGTTGCAATAGGCCCCCCAAAATACGCTCAGTGTTAATTTCAGTCACTCCCTCCGGCAGCCTGAAGGTGAACGCCCTCAGCAGGTTGGTGAAGAAGATGAAGAGCTCAGTCCTTGCCAGGCGCTCCCCCAAACACACACGGTGCCCTAACGGGGGAGAGGGGACGAGCAGTTAGTGAGTTAAGAAAAAAACCCAACGTTTCCCTTCTATTGCTTGTGTAACTCAAAAAATGACTGCATGAGAAATTTTAGACTTGGCAGGATTCTAGTCCTCAGTGAGGATGGAAAAATAAGATCGGTTTAAAAGCAAAATCATGTTTTACCTGTGAAGTCAAAGGTCTGAGGTGAGGTCTGCATATGTGCATCAGAGAATTTGCTTTTCTCAGGTAACTAGCATTAGGAATCATTCTTCACATGACTATTCCCAAAGGGATGGAGGGGGTCATTTGCACGGTCCACAGATTTCTTAGTACAGTAGAACTTGGCTAATTTGCACTAATGACCAAGAGATCCATTGCTTATTAATGAATTTCGCAAATTAATAAGCAAACAAACACTTAAAATCTATCACAAAATTGATTTAGACAACTTCAATTTTCATGTCTATACAAAATGCAACAAACCTAACTGGCTTCAAGACTGAGCTTGATAAGTTTATGGAGAGGATGGTATGACAGGACCGCCTACAATGGCCTGCAACCATCAACGACTGCCTGTAGCAAAAATCCCCAACGGCTGGAGATGGGACACTAGATGGGGAGGGCTTTGAGTTACTACAGAGAATTCTTTCCCAGGTGTCTGGCTGGTGGGTCTTGCCCACATGCTTAGGGTCTAACTGATCGCCAGATTTGGGGTCTGGAAGGAATTTTCCCCCAGGTCAGATTGGCAGAGACACTGGGGGGTTTTCACCCTCCTCTGCAGAATGGATCATGGTTCACTTCCAGGTTTAAACTGGTGCAAATGTGAATTTTCTATAACTTGAAGTCTTTAAACCATGATTTGAGGACTTCAGTAACTCAGCCAGAGGTTAGGAGTCTATTACAGCAGTCGGTGGGTGAGGTTCTGTGGCCTGCAATGTGCAGGAGGTCAGACTAGATGATCAAGATGGTCCCTTCTGGCCTTCAAGCCTATGAATGGCGCTTGCCATTAAAAGTCAACATTTGAATTTTGAAGTATAGGGGAAAACCCTGTGGTATCTCAGTTGCCATACTGTGGCAACTAGCGGTAAATGTCATTTTAATGGTGGCCAGCGTGCTGTGATTTTTGTACAAATAATGAAATTGTGTAGTAGAAGAATCCACCACAGCATTCTGCAAATACATTTTTGCCAGGAAGCGAGGTGAGTTTGCCATTCTAAGTGCAAGTTATAAAGCGGGCAGATTAGCAAGGTTTAACTGTAAATCTCTATGAATTCTGCATTCACAATCTACCCCATGAAAAATTGTTTAGCTGTCAGTGCATTTACCTGCTGAGAATGGTAAGAACGCTTCTCTGCTCATGAAGTTTCCATTCTTATCCAGGAAGTGAGTCGGGTTGAACTGGTGAGGTGTCTCCCACTGCTCAGGATCGGACAAGACAGAACATATATTTGGCAAGATGACAGTGGGTGGCAAGGAAGAAGCATCTGACTTAGTTCTCACCCTCACTCCCTCAGAGAGGTAGTTAAAGAGATGGTTTTCAGTCCTCATGTAGTGCAGTGCATGGCATGTCCCCCAGGGAGAGATCTGTCTCATTGGAGTAAACTGGGAGACTATTGGATGGTATGTTTTTATTTCGGTTCATCATTTCTGAGCCACCTGCTGGCAGGATGGAGCCCAAAAGAAGAGGCAGTTTCCCAGGATTCTCCCGCTTTAACACTGATTCCTTAATGGAAGAAAAATGTTAACGCTTCATATTTTAAATGTGTCAGATTTACAAAGTAAGATTTTTATGTCGAAGCGGCAAAGCCAGTGAGAGGTTTAAAGGGGCTGATAGAGCATTTGCAAATTAGGGGCAGTGTGACATATCAGGAAAGAGACACAGCACCTGATCATCCACTGCCTTGCACGTTGTATCACGTTAGTGGCACGCGTGCAAAGTGGCTGTACTGTGCTGTCTCACTTTGCCCTAGTGCTGATGGCTTCAGAAGGTGCAAGGAGAACCAGGCATGTTATATACCTGGAAACACGAATGAGTTGCATTCCTAGTACATTTGACCCCTTTGATGGGAGAGGCAGGTATAAGCATGGAGAATGTCTCTGTACCTTTGGGACAGGTAACCCCAAGAGTCTTGTGTCCTTCACACATTGTCTGGGGACTCCGATCGGGGCAATGCAACTGTAGCGCTGGATCTCATGAATCACGGCATTGGTGTAGGGCAGGTTCTTCCGATCCTCATAACAGATTAATTGGAAAGGACCCAACACAGCATCCAGCTCCTTCTGGACCTTCTCTGTGGAGACACATTCAGCTTGATGCAAATGGAAGGACACGTATTTGGGCAGTGAGTGTGTGCCCAGGGATGCGTGCGTATTCTGGGGCTCTGTCACTTCCCGGCAGGATTCCCTTTAGATTGAAGGAGGAATTACTCCTTTAATGCTGGTTAAGTGCAGTGGGCGATGGGAAGCCATGCCAAGGGAATCAGCTACGCTGGTTATTCCTACATCTTTATCTCTAAGGGGGACCTGCACTTTCCCACCAGACTCACAGATGCCGGTTGAAATTCGGTATCTGGGCCAAATTCAGCCCTGGAGCACAGCTTTCCCTTTCTTTGCTGCGAGAGGGAGCTGGAGGCAAGGTGCAGCAGGAGCATCCCAAAGTGCAGGGAAAGTTTCTTCTCACTTCATTCCCCAGACAAAACTCCTGTTTGTCTGAGGCTCCCAGGGGCGGACCAGCAGTCTGATGGAAATCCTCACCCCCCGCACAGGAAGCCCTGCTGGCTCAGGGAGATGGAACTGGTACCCACTGGGGGGGGGACTTGAGCTCAAATAGACTCAGCTGTTCAGGAGTTAGCCCGGCACAGAGCAACGTCAGATAAATATTTTTACAGCAGGCCTAGTATATTTTTCACAGTTCCTTAACCTGGAAGTGGCCAAATAGCCTGAGCACAAACCTTCCAAGGCAAAAGGGAACCGCCTTCAGGGATTGGAATAAGCCTAGAAAATGTTAACGCAAGGAAAAAACACAATCGGTGAGCAGCAAACCGGTTCTCCCTAGGGCAGCAGGCTTGTATCTTTATATATGATCCTGGGGGCAGCTGCCCTGCTTTCCAGGCTTAAATAGCCATCACTGTTTTGTGAGGGCAACTGGGTGTGACCCTAAGAACCCCTCTATGCCAACGAGTAAAGGGGGTTACAAGACTATCCTGATCCTGGGCTGTACATTCTGGTTCCCCAAAGATCAGAGCCCGTGCCCCAGCTGAAGCCCTCACCCCCCTGCACCCCAACCCTCTGTCCCAGATCTGAGCACCCTCCTGCACCTGAACCCCTCATCCCCGGCCCCACCTCAGAGCCCACACCCCCAGCCGGAGCCCTCACCCCCCCCTGCACTCCAACCTTTTGCACCAGCCCTGAGCCCCCTCCCACACTCCGAACCCCTCAGCTCCGCCACGCATCACCTCCATATTGGTGCACATAATAAAATTTACTCCGCACATGCATGGGAAAAAATAGAGGGAACATTGGTCATGGGAGGTCTGAAACAAAAGCCAGGGTCATGCTGGTCACGCTATCGCTGTGAAATGTCTGTGCACATACTGAAGGGCGTGTCTACACTGGAAACATAAGTCAACCTATGGTAGGTCAACTTACAGCCACCGCAGACATTGATATTGGCAAGAATGACAGCCAACAGCCAATGTTAGGAACGCTGTGTCTACAGGGACACTGCGTCACCCTAACTCCACTGACCTAAGCCCCGCGCCTCTCCTGGAGGCGGAGTTATGATGTCGGTGTAGGTGGGCACTTACGCTGGCGGGAGCCAGGCTGGAGCGTAGGCACTGACGTCATTAGGTCGCCGTAAGCTGCCTTCTGCTGACCTAACTCTGTAGTGTAGACCAAGCCTGAGTAAGTATGTGTGTGTGCTGAAAATATGGTCCTAAAGTCTGTATCAAGGCAGAGCTGACAAATCGGTTTGGTGCCCGACAAAAGGTGTGTATTCACCTGTCTCTCTAAGCCAGCGGTCCTCAAACTTTTGAGGGTCACACCCTGCTACCCCTATCTATGCCCCGCCCCTGGAGCTGGGGCTGGGAGGGGGACCGTGGCTCCCGGGGCAGGGGAGGACGCAGACAGGAGTAAGGGGGCAGAGGCTGCGGCCGCAGCTGGGGGGCAGGTCTGAGGTAGGGAGAAGGGCCGGGGCTGGGAATGGCGCTGCGGCCAGGCACGGGGCTGGGAACGGAGACGGAGCAGAGC
Organism: Platysternon megacephalum; assembly: GCA_003942145.1. Lineage (NCBI taxonomy): Eukaryota > Metazoa > Chordata > Testudines > Platysternidae > Platysternon > Platysternon megacephalum. The sequence goes on along the minus strand of QXTE01000125.1, from coordinate 77,083 downwards.
TGGGAGTGGAGTGGGGCTGGGTGGTGCTGCCTCCCCACCCCCTGTGGGAGCTGGCCGGGGCCCTTCCGCGCCCCCCTAAGGGGGAATGCCCCACAGTTTGGAAACCTCTGCTCCAAGCATTGTAAGCCAACACAATGGAAGCCTCATTTACATATGAAGTCAACGGGGGGGATGTGAAATCAACAGGAAGGCAGCGCACTGGAGAATAAGCTAGGGTGGGTTATCGTGACCCTAAGAACAGACAATGAGTGGGGGATATAAGGAGAAGGCAAGGAAGACACCCCTTTACCCTCCACCTAGGAAGTAATCGGTCAGTGCAGTTACATTTCTGAAAACAGGATCACAACCAACCTTGGCTGAAATGCTGCAAAAGACCTTTGGGGTGAGAGAAACTTCTTCAGCCAGAAGCTTGGCCTGGTAAGCTAAGTTTAGTCTCTAGAAAGTGTGTTCTGATGGTGTTTTGTATGCAATCCTCTTGTGTCCACTACCCTTACTCGCGATCTCTTGAACCTCGAATCTTTGATAATACCCTGATCGTTGTTTTCACTAGAAATGCAGCTCAGTGCTGTGGTGTGATACAAGGAGCAGATCCTGAGTCAAATCGAACAAGCTGGGGTGTACGCTGTGTCTTTGGGGACAGCAGCCCTGGTATTTCCGAGTGTTCAGTGGATAAGGGGCTGGACGCTACAGGGGAACCCTTCAGAGGGGCTCCGGCAGTGGGGTGCACCTCTCGTTAGCCTGTAAGGCAAAGGAAGGGCTGGCCTACCCCAGAGGAGGTTGTTGGGACGGCTAACAGGCTGGTGGGGTCAGGTAGCCAACACTCAGCTAAGTGCATGCAAGCCCATCTCTTTCTGGAGGCAGGAGGGTAACAAGGAAACTCACAGTCCTGGGTACCCCGAGAACTGTCCCACGGTGATGTCGGAGAACCACGCCCACGAGGGTGGGCTCCAGTGCGTGTGTACCTGCCATCGCAGACCCAAGGCTGCAGACCCACTCAGTCGGAAGGCACACGCCTTCAGTACTGGGGGACGTGTGTCGAGAAGGTAAGTTCTTCATGGCACTGCCCACCAGCATCGCCTCAGCCTGGCCTGGGTTCAGCTCCAGCCAGCTGTTCTCCAGCCAGATGCTGATTTCAGCGAGGGGCCCTGAGAGATCTGGGACATGGTGCTGTTTATATTTGATACGACACAAGGGGCAGGGGGGGGGAGGGCTAAAGAGAGCTCTGCTCAATGCCTCATGGAGGAGAAACACAAAAAGCCCTTTGTTCATGAACTTGGCAAGGGCAACTGAGTTGTAGGTGTGGATGGTAACACTGCAACCCACATGGGTAAGTGTTCTGTAGGAACAAATGAGACCTGCCTACCGTACCATCTCTGCTACCAGAGCGTTGCTGAGACGTGAGGAGGGGCTGTTGGGCTCACACAGCACAAAGTGGTCTTACAAGGTGTGTCTACATTGAACCCTAAGCCCGGGTCTGCGGGACCTGGACTTGTGGACTCGGTGTTTCTAAACGCTTGAGCGTCCACACTGCATTGTAAACCTGGGTTTACAATTGCTGGACCTAGGCTCATGGCTAACGCGTCCAGACTGCACTACGCAGACCTTCTGACCCGGGTCTGCGGCTTGAGCTGCCGCCACCCCAGGAAACGACAAGGCTTGGACCCGAGTTACAACAGGACTCAGGCTCTGACATCCCCCCCAGCCAGGTCCTAGGACCCGGGCCCTGAGTGCTTGCTGACCTGAGTCAGACTGATCTGGGTATGGGCAGAAGTGGAGTTTGGGTCAAACCTGAGTCAGAACTCAGGCTTAGTGTGCAGTGTAGACAGACCCACAGTGACTGGAAGTGGCCAGTGGAAAATTCCACCTGTGTAGGGCAACTTAGCACTAGGCAGATAGCTGACTGAGACGGCAGAGCCACCGCCCCTTCCAGACACCACCTCCATCTCAGCATCTGGAGAGGGAAGGGGGCAGATCAGGGGCAGGGTGAAGGCAGGACAGGGAGAGGAAGAAGCATGGACGAGCAGAGCCTGATTTTCTGCTGATGGGAGGTCTCTGAGTTGCTCCTGTGAAGCTCTAACTTGCGCCCAGGCGGGCTGGGTGGCTGATGATCAGGGAGCACTAATCAGGTCCCTGCAGGCTGCAGCCCCTCCTCTCCACTGAACCTGAGCTCTGCTCGAGTGGGGTGGAAATCCCGCCCCGGTGCATTGCGAGTGTGAATTATGAGGTTTGTGGCTTAGCAAAGGGTGAATCAGGAAGGTTCTGCTGTGGAAAGAAAACTTCCCACTGGTGAGATCTGTTAGCCTGTGGCCAGTGTCCCAAGGGAAGTGGTGGAAGTCCCATTGCCTGAGACATTTAAAGCAGGTGGACTAACAATTCCACAGCAGGGTTGGATGGGGGAAGTGGGTGGCCTAGGCATCTCTATGAGGCTTTTCCACTTCTAATGTCTACCATTCAATGATTGTAGGATCTTACCGCTTTGCTGGCTGCAGCTCAGCTGATTTAGCAGCCGCCAATGGTCAGTTTTAGAACGAACGTTTGTCTAATAAAAACGGGCAGAACCAGGTAATTTTCCACGTGCATGCAGGCTCGCATCCACGGTGTGTCCCCCCGTCTCCCTCTCCCTCACCTTGGACGTCGGGATGAAGCACCAGGTTGATCAGTGCCCAGCGCAGGGTCGTGGCTGTGCTCTCTGTGCCTGCTATGAAGAGGTCCAGGATAATCTGAATCAGATTACCTTCATCAAATGTAGCGGTGGGGTCATCTTTGCACTGCAGGGGACAGAGGGATAAATTAGGGCATGGGGACAGGACAGCCGGCATGATAAATAGCAGAACTTGCTCATTCCTTTGACTCCCTGCCATTTGCAAGGTCTTTTTAGTATTTTTGATTTCAGAAAATCACAAAACAAAAATGTTTTTTCTGATGTTTTTGTTGCTTCCCATCACCTCCTTCAATTCCAATTCTGCTCTGTGCTACTTTGCAACACCCTTCTGAGACACCCTTTGGCCTGTGCCCTTTGTACAAAGGATCCCTCTTCCTTATAGCTGGGTTTCTAGGAGGCTGATGAGCTGCAGTTGATACTGAGCTGTCATTTAATCTCTGCCTGCCCAGACTGGAGCCCTATAGATTTCTGACTCTGCCACTCTCCCACCCATCCACACACCTGATCCCATCACAAGCTGCTGCTTTTCCGCTTTACTCTGCAGAGGTTTGCGCTAGAAGGGTGCAATGGATTTGCAGAGGAGTTCTAGTCACATACGGCGCAGAAACATACTTTGACCATCTGTGCCAGGTAGAAGTCAATGAAATCCTGTGGCTCATCTGGTACCCCACTCTCCTCGTGGCGTCTGATCTCTTCCTTTGCAAAACAATACAGAAACCCATGGTAGGACAGCACCTTCTTGTGAGGTCCTGGGAGGTGGTCCATGATCCAGGGGAAAATATTGTACAGCTATAGGAGAAACACAAAGAAGCTGCTTTTCATTCTTTGCAATTAACACATTCCTGGTGGAGCTCTCCAAAGACGAAAATGCCCAGTGTGGGGAATTTTGCTATTGGATCAATTGCTTTGAAGGACACATTTTCAGCTTCATGTATGGGGCTTCAGCCTAGATGCTGATGGTTAAAACTCTTTAGAAAGCTAGCCCTAGTGTCCAGAAAGGAGAGCCATTTGGATATAGACAAACACAAAGAGAGAGATACTCCAGGTTCCCCTTGTGATGTCTGCTTCTTCTGGGCTTAGAATCATGGAACAGATGGAGAGTAAAGGTCTACTGAGCTAAAGAGTTCAAAGACACTGGTGTTTTTGACACTGTAGCACAGATATCAGACGGGTAGCCATGTTAGTCTGTATCCACAAAAACAACGAGGAGTCTGGTGGTACCTTAAAGACTAACAAATGTATTTGGGCATAAGCTTTCGTGGGTAAAAAACCCACATCTTCAGATGCATCTGAAGAAGTGGGTTTTTTACCCACGAAAGCTTATGCCCAAATACATTTGTTAGTCTTTAAGGTGCCACCGGACTCCTCGTTGTTTTTTTGTATCACAGAGATTTTCAATTAGTGTAATGACCCAACCATTCCCAGTCTNGTAATGAGACCTGCCTACCGTACCATCTCTGCTACCAGAGCGTTGCTGAGACGTGAGGAGGGGCTGTTGGGCTCACACAGCACAAAGTGGTCTTACAAGGTGTGTCTACATTGAACCCTAAGCCCAGGTCTGCGGGACCTGGACTTGTGGACTCGGTGTTTCTAAACGCTTGAGCGTCCACACTGCATTGTAAACCTGGGTTTACAATTGCTGGACCTAGGCTCATGGCTAACGCGTCCAGACTGCACTACGCAGACCTTCTGACCCGGGTCTGCGGCTTGAGCTGCCGCCACCCCAGGAAACGACAAGGCTTGGACCCGAGTTACAACAGGACTCAGGCTCTGACATCCCCCCCAGCCAGGTCCTAGGACCCGGGCCCTGAGTGCTTGCTGACCTGAGTCAGACTGATCTGGGTATGGGCAGAAGTGGAGTTTGGGTCAAACCTGAGTCAGAACCCAGGCTTAGTGTGCAGTGTAGACAGACCCACAGTGACTGGAAGTGGCCAGTGGAAAATTCCACCTGTGTAGGGCAACTTAGCACTAGGCAGATAGCTGACTGAGACGGCAGAGCCACCGCCCCTTCCAGACACCACCTCCATCTCAGCATCTGGAGAGGGAAGGGGGCAGATCAGGGGCAGGGTGAAGGCAGGACAGGGAGAGGAAGAAGCATGGACGAGCAGAGCCTGATTTTCTGCTGATGGGAGGTCTCTGAGTTGCTCCTGTGAAGCTCTAACTTGCGCCCAGGTGGGCTGGGTGGCTGATGATCAGGGAGCACTAATCAGGTCCCTGCAGGCTGCAGCCCCTCCTCTCCACTGAACCTGAGCTCTGCTCGAGTGGGGTGGAAATCCCGCCCCGGTGCATTGCGAGTGTGAATTATGAGGTTTGTGGCTTAGCAAAGGGCGAATCAGGAAGGTTCTGCTGTGGAAAGAAAACTTCCCACTGGTGAGATCTGTTAGCCTGTGGCCAGTGTCCCAAGGGAAGTGGTGGAAGTCCCATTGCCTGAGACATTTAAAGCAGGTGGACTAACAATTCCACAGCAGGGTTGGATGGGGGAAGTGGGTGGCCTAGGCATCTCTATGAGGCTTTTCCACTTCTAATGTCTACCATTCAATGATTGTAGGATCTTACCGCTTTGCTGGCTGCAGCTCAGCTGATTTAGCAGCCGCCAATGGTCAGTTTTAGAACGAACGTTTGTCTAATAAAAACGGGCAGAACCAGGTAATTTTCCACGTGCATGCAGGCTCGCATCCACGGTGTGTCCCCCCGTCTCCCTCTCCCTCACCTTGGACGTCGGGATGAAGCACCAGGCTGATCAGTGCCCAGCGCAGGGTCGTGGCTGTGCTCTCTGTGCCTGCTATGAAGAGGTCCAGGATAATCTGAATCAGATTACCTTCATCAAATGTAGCGGTGGGGTCATCTTTGCACTGCAGGGGACAGAGGGATAAATTAGGGCATGGGGACAGGACAGCCGGCATGATAAATAGCAGAACTTGCTCATTCCTTTGACTCCCTGCCATTTGCAAGGTCTTTTTAGTATTTTTGATTTCAGAAAATCACAAAACAAAAATGTTTTTTCTGATGTTTTTGTTGCTTCCCATCACCTCCTTCAATTCCAATTCTGCTCTGTGCTACTTTGCAACACCCTTCTGAGACACCCTTTGGCCTGTGCCCTTTGTACAAAGGATCCCTCTTCCTTATAGCTGGGTTTCTAGGAGGCTGATGAGCTGCAGTTGATACTGAGCTGTCATTTAATCTCTGCCTGCCCAGACTGGAGCCCTATAGATTTCTGACTCTGCCACTCTCCCACCCATCCACACACCTGATCCCATCACAAGCTGCTGCTTTTCCGCTTTACTCTGCAGAGGTTTGCGCTAGAAGGGTGCAATGGATTTGCAGAGGAGTTCTAGTCACATACGGCGCAGAAACATACTTTGACCATCTGTGCCAGGTAGAAGTCAATGAAATCCTGTGGCTCATCTGGTACCCCACTCTCCTCGTGGCGTCTGATCTCTTCCTTTGCAAAACAATACAGAAACCCATGGTAGGACAGCACCTTCTTGTGAGGTCCTGGGAGGTGGTCCATGATCCAGGGGAAAATATTGTACAGCTATAGGAGAAACACAAAGAAGCTGCTTTTCATTCTTTGCAATTAACACATTCCTGGTGGAGCTCTCCAAAGACGAAAATGCCCAGTGTGGGGAATTTTGCTATTGGATCAATTGCTTTGAAGGACACATTTTCAGCTTCATGTATGGGGCTTCAGCCTAGATGCTGATGGTTAAAACTCTTTAGAAAGCTAGCCCTAGTGTCCAGAAAGGAGAGCCATTTGGATATAGACAAACACAAAGAGAGAGATACTCCAGGTTCCCCTTGTGATGTCTGCTTCTTCTGGGCTTAGAATCATGGAACAGATGGAGAGTAAAGGTCTACTGAGCTAAAGAGTTCAAAGACACTGGTGTTTTTGACACTGTAGCACAGATATCAGACGGGTAGCCATGTTAGTCTGTATCCACAAAAACAACGAGGAGTCTGGTGGTACCTTAAAGACTAACAAATGTATTTGGGCATAAGCTTTCGTGGGTAAAAAACCCACATCTTCAGATGCATCTGAAGAAGTGGGTTTTTTACCCACGAAAGCTTATGCTCAAATAAATTTCTTAGTCTCTAAGGTGCCACAAGTACTCCTGTTCTTTTTGCGGATACAGACTAACACGGCTGCTACTCTGAAACCTGTAATTAAAGATGGTATCATAATGCATATGCACAAGGGGACCAAATTAAGATTGCATGGACAACCTTAATTCTGGCATCTCCTAACTTTGGAGTGCTTGACAGTGCAAACTTAACGTGCTTTTAAAATAGGGGTTTTTTGGATGCAAATGATTATTTAAAGGGTGTATTGTGGCAGCACTTAGAAGCCAGCCAAATCAGGGCCCTGTAATGGCAGGAGCTGTACAAATGTATAGTAAATGACGGTCCCTGCCCCAAAAGATCTTACAGTCTAAAAGACAACAGGTGAAGGAGACAAACTTGTTGGCCAGGGTCAGAATGGAGGAGATAGGGTAACAAAAACAACAGGAAGTGTACAGTTCGGAGCCAGGCAGGAGCAGGTAGGTAGCCAATGGAAGGACTTAAAGGTGGGTGTGTGGCAGAGCAAGAAACCCAAGAAGAGGATCTTAGCAGCGGTATTGTGAAAAGACTTGAAGGAAACGAGGTTGTAGGCATCAAGTCTGGAGAGGAAGAGATAGCAGCAGCCAAGGCATGATCAGGGCTTGGACAAGAGGTTTGGCGGCGTGGGCAGAGAGGAAAGGATCGTGAACATGCCATGCAGGAAGAAGCAGTGAGATTCAGACATCATCTGGATGTGAGAGGAAAGATTGCGCCAAGGTTGTCGGTTTGAGCAACAGGTCAGATGGTGGTGCTATCTCTAGGGAGAGCGATGGGCTTTGGGGGAAGATCAGGAGCTGGGTTTTGGCCATGCTACATTTCATTTGTCAGCTGGACATCCATGAGGAGATGTCAGAGAGACAACTCTGCCCCTCCCTACTTCTCCGCTCATGTCTCTTATGTTTCCCCACTCCCCAGCTCTCCACCCTGCCCAGGACTCCAGCTGTGACCCTCCAGTGGCCTGTTTCTCCCACACTTTCTTCCATGCTGTCCCTTGCACATGGACCTTCCTCCCCGAACATCAGACTGATAACATTCTCCTCCTTTAAGTCCCCCCAGTTCTGGGATGCCTAGAAGAAATCAGCCAGTTAACATGGGGTAGGGACAGAAAACAGAATCATAGAATATCAGGGTTGGAAGAGACCTCAGGAGATCATCTAGTCCAACCCCAACTAAAACAACCCGCTCCCCCATTATTTCTTCGGGGATTTGTAACCAGCATGTTGTGCACATTCCAGAAACTCACCCAGGTGTATACGAAGACTAGTTTCCCTTAGCCTGACTCCCTACATCCTATTGTTTCTCCCACTCACCCATTGCATCACGTTTCAAATTAAATGGCAAGCTCTTTGGGGCGGGGTCTGTGTACGTGGACAGCACCCAGCACGCTGGGTCCCACCACCACAACAACAAAAATAAGGTGCCAATGCCATTGAGAAGGGTTTGGTATTCATGGCCTCTTCAAAAAGCCAATGGTATGAGACTGGACAATCCCCATGTACGTAGGTGTGGCAGCAGCCTTGGGCATTTTGAACTAGCCAGGTTTGCTAGGTGGCTTTACACTACCCTGGATTGAGACGGAGGGGACTTTGTGTAACTCAGACACTTGGGAAATAGTTTCAAACTGAATAAGACAACCGACTGGGGGCCCCCGACAGGTCTTTTTGAATCTGAATGTCTCTCATTTTAAGGTGGAGGTTTTGGTGAGTTTCTGGGATCCGACCTCCGGATGTTATTAAATGTCAGCATAGCAAATTACAGTGTCATGATACCGCATGGGTAACAGAGCGTGGTCACCAACCACTCTGCTTTTGCTACTGGGTCAGTCACATGTTAGCACAACATTTTGTTTTACCCTCGTTAAGTCACGTTTAAAGCTACGATTCTGTCCCGGAGCTCACGGATTCAGTGATTTTAAGAGATGTCTGCGAAAACACCGTTTTGTGCACCATTGTTGCCAGGGCTGGCATAAGGGGGCAGCAAGCAGGGCAATTACCTGGGGCCTCACGAAGCTAAATTATGGGCCTCCCCACCCGGGGCTGGAGCCCGAGCCCCGCCACCTGTAACTTAGCTTTCTGGAGCCCCCTGTGGCATGGGGTAATGGCCTTGCTTCCCCCTAATGCCAGCCCTGTGTACATTCCCGATGTATTGTTTATTGCCCGTGTCCAGTCCGTGATTTTTAATAAAAATACCCGGGCCAAAATCGTAGCCTTCGTCATGTCTAATTTAGTTGGTAAGCTCTGGGAGGCAGATACCACATCTTCTATTTAGGGAGGGGGGCAAAAGAAATAACAGCGACCAATTGGGAACTCACTCTCTCGCTGAGGGTGCTCCCGGATCTGAGCAAACAGGCATTGGCTTCAAGCAGCTGCTGTAAGGTCTCATCGTCGGCGGAGAAGCGATGTCCCAGAACCACAGCACAAATGACATTTGAAAGTGCTTGGCTGAAGGAGACACTAGGGTCCAAGGGCTGTCCTGCAAACACAGTTATTAACATGAATGTTGCCTGCCACTGTGTCTCCCCCTGCTGGGACGAGACCCATGTCCTGGAGCCTGGGATCTAGCAGGTCTTTTCAGACGTGAACGCTTCTGAGCCTGTGATTCTGGTATCCAGCATCATTCAGTAATAAACATTTAAAAGAAGCAATCAAAGGCAACGCAAGCTGGTCACAAACTAACTCGCTGCGGAAGGTTCAGTGTGTTAAAGGGACCCTGCCCATCTCTGCAGCTGTCCAGGTGGTAGCAGAACATCACTGGAAGCTTTGTGAAGTGAGCAGAGCTCCTGGCCAGTAACTCCCCTCACGTGCCAGCAGGTTCTCCTGCCCCAGGCTGAGAGAGAGAGAGATTGCTGGGCACGTCACTGACAGCTGCTTTTTCCTCCCAGCCCCAGAATTCCCACTAAACTCACTGGGCCAGATTCTCTCCAGTGGCTGAGGTCTGCTTGGTGCAGCAGATAGGAGTGGGGAGGGGCATCAGGAAGCTGGTTCCAGCTCCCGGATTCTCTGCTTGGCTCTGTCTCTAAAAATTATTCCAGCAGGGCAAAGGAAGCAGAGCTGTGGGATACCTTGACTATACGTGGATCCATTGCATGTGTCACCCAGTTGCTATGCTCTCTCCCCTGATCATTACAGTCATTGGCATCTATTTTACATTCACTTCTAGGACCCCTTTCACTCTAGTTACAGAGCCGGTAATGGTACCAACACAGCACGGGGTCTTATTTGTTGATGATCTCACTTAGCAGTGGGCTAAGACTTTGGGGCTACTTCTGTCCTAACTTACAGTCCACGGAACCTGAGTGACTTTCACTCATGTTGCACAGGGTGTGACAGCAGGGTGGAATTTGGGCCTATGGGCTTGATCCTGGAGAGAACAGGGGCTTTGCAAAACTGAGGCCTGGATGAAGGCTAGCTGGCTGACTCTTAACCCAAACAAGATCCTAGAACAATGATTAGATACTATGGTGACAGGGGTGCATTAGAAATGCAATGGATTAGCTACGTAGACATGCTGGGTGATTGGGAAAAACAGCTAGAGGGGATGGTGGAGTTGATATCTGCCCCTTTGATGATGCACTGGAGAGGTGACTTAGCCAGAAGGGTACCCAGAAGTCACCTACTACAAGACAGGCCCAACGAAGAAAGTAACAGAACGCCACTAGCTGTCACCTACAGCCCCCAACTAAAGCCTCTCCAGCGCAACATCAAGGATCTACAACCTATCCTGAAGGACAATCCATCACTCTCACAGACCTTGGGAGACAGGCCAGTCCTCGCTTACAGACAGCCCTCCAACCTGAAGCAAATACTCACCAGCAACTACACACCACACAACAAAAACACCAACCCAGGAACCAAACCCTGCAACAAACCTGTTGCCAACTCTGTCCACATATCTATTCAAGGGACACCATCATAGGACCTAACTACATCAGCCACACCATCAGGGGCTTGTTCACCTGCACATCTACCAATGTGATATATTCCATCATATGCCAGTGATGCCCCTCTGCCATGTACATTGGCCAAACCAAACAGTCTCTATGCAAAAGAATAAATGGACACAAATCTGACATCAGGAATTATAACATTCAAAAACCAGTAGGAGAACACTTCAATCTCCCTGGTCACTCAATAACAGACCTAAAAGTGGCAATTCTTCAACAACAAAAACTTCAAAAACAGACTCCAACATGAAACTGCAGAACTGGAATTAATTTGCAAACTAGACACCATCAAATTAGGCCTGAATAAAGACTGGGAGTGGTTGGGTCATTACAAAACCTAAACCTAATTTCCCCCATACTAATTTCCCCCTACTGTTACTCACACCTTCTTGTCAACTGTTTGAAATGGGCCACTCTCATAACCACTACAAAAGTTATTTTTCCTCCCTTGGTATCCTGCTGTTAATTGAATTGTCTCGTTAGACTGACCTCACACTTGGTAAGGCAACTCCCATCTTTTCATGTATTTATACCTGCTCCTGTATTTTCCACTCCATGCATCTGATGAAGTGGGTTTTAGCCCACGAAAGCTTATGCCCGAATAAATTTGTTAGTGTCCAAGGTGCCACAAGGACTCCTCGTTATTTTTGCTGATACAGACTAACACGGCTACCACTCTGAAACCTATGAAAATAAGGTTATGGTAAGTGAAAAGCCCCAGCTATGCTGGCAATGATGTACCTCTCTCACTCATTAAGTGCTCCACCAGGTGACGGGCCTCCTCTTGGATTCGGTGCTCCAGGCCTTTCTTGCCCAGCCCCAGGTTCCGCAGGGTCATCAGCCCGAAGCGTCTCTGCTGCTTCCAAGTGTGACCACTTGAGAACATAATACCTGAGGCCATTGAGAATCGGTTATTTATATAAAGCAAAATCCTTCACATAGTAAGAGTTCAACTTAAAATATATTTTCTAACGTGACAGAGAAATCCAGAAGAACGAGCACTTTGTTAGTTACTTTATCTGGGGCCTCAGACATGAACAGATTGTGACAACTCCAGAAAACTCCCGTATTTGGAGGGTTTTGTTGCTTTTTTTAGGTGAAACAGAAAGCAGGGCTTCAAACACGCAGGATACAGTTTTCATAATTCACACGTCACCTGAAAATATGAGGATAATTTCACAGCTGGGGATGCACACAGAGGGGTGGGGAGTTACTTCCCAGGAGATGTGGGCTGAGGTCGGTTTCAATGCAGGGCGTGGATAAAAGAGCATTGATGGTTTTGTTTGAATGACAGCGCAGGACTATGAGTTGAAGCCCAGCAGGTAGGAAGATCTTGCCCAGGTTTCAAAAGCCTTCACGCTGTGTGAATGACCCAAACTTAGTGTTGTGTCAAAGGCATGTCCAGTGGGACACTTAGGGCTGGTCCACACTAGGGGCGGGGATCGAAATAAGATACGCGACTTCAGCTACGAGAATAGCGTAGCTGAAGTCGAAGTATCCTATTTCGAATTACCCGCGCTTACCTCGCGTCCTCGCGGCGCGGGATCGACGTCCGCGGCTCCCCCGTCGACTCCGCTAACTCCGCTCGCCCTGCTGGAGTTACGGAGTCGATGTGAGCGTGTTCGGGGATCGATGTATCGCGTCCAGACGAGACGCGATACATCGATCCCCGCTATATCGATTTCTACCCGCCGATCCGGGCGGGTAGTGTAGACGTAGCCTGAGTGATGTTCATGCTCCGGGCTGAAAGCCTGTTGCTGATAGTGACGTTCACAGGACAGAACTAATGATCCTCAAAGTTATTTCGATGCCTAACTCCCATTGATTTTGAAGATCTGGGCCCAAGAGACTATGAATGGTTCAAACAATCTCCTTAACACTCTGGATTTTACCCTTCAGTCCCATTCAGTGGCTGCCTGCCCCATTACTCCTCACCAGACCAGCTATTCCTGTAGCTAGTTTTGCAGTCTGGAGATGCAGCTCCATGGGGAGATGGCTATGGAATAACGGAACAGCCACACTTACAGTGGGCACCCCAGTTTTTTGCACAGTGTCTGTGGAAAAAGAACATTACCCTTTTCACTGGCCTTTTCACTGAAGAAAGGCGTTGTTGGCCGGCCAGAAACATCTTCAGGGTTGGTGGTCAGACCGTCTTTCACTGCTTGGAATCCATGCAACACAATCACGGGGCTCTCTCCCAACCACAAGGTGAAGATGTTCCCATGAATCTGTGCCAACTAGAGACATGATCAGTGTCAGCAAAGCACGTCTGAAAAATGGCATACAACAAATTGTGACCCAAGAACCTCTTAATGCCAACTGGTAAGGGTGTTACAGGAATGTCTTGATTCTGGTATGCACAAGCACTGACTTTCATTTTTCTGGGTGGGTGCTCCACCCCTGCTCTACCCCAAGGCCCTGCCCCAACCTGCCCCTTCGCCCAAGGCCCCACCCTCGCTCCGCTTCTTCCTGCCCCTGCTCCGCCCCCTCTCCCCAGCGCCTCCTAGGGTGACCAGATGAGGGGAATAAAATATTGGGACACATGGGGGGGGGGGGGGGGGGGCTGAGAAAAAAAAAAAAAAAAAGCCGAGCGAGTCCCGGCTGAGAAAGAAAAAAAAAAAAGAAAAAAGTGCTGCCGGCGGATATCTCTGTCCCGCGTCCCGACCAAAGATCGGTCGGGACGCGGTACAGAGACCGAAATATCGGGACGGTCCCGATAAAATCGGGACGTCTGGTCACCCTAGCGCCTCCTGGCCACCACCAAACAGCTGATTGGAGGAGGGCCATTGCATAGCTGATCTGTGGGTGGCTGGTGAGCACCCACTATTTTTTTTTTCTGAGGGAGCTCCAGTCCTGGAGCACCCATGGAGTCGGCACCTATGCTGGTATGTACATTGTGGTTCACCCAAGAATGTCATGTGGGGTCTTACATGAAATCTGGCATCACACTGGTTACTACTATCAGTGTGAAATGTATGTACAGATATTATGTAAGGTGTTATGCATAGACAAACTGGAAATATGTTCTTAAGTCTGTATGAAAGTATCAGTCACCAGCAGAGGTGACAAACAGGCTTTTCTGTCACAGTTGTTTATTCACCTAACTCTGTGCCACGATGTAAATTAGACACAGTGGCTAGCCATTTCCATACAAAGCCAAAGGTTAGCAAAGAGATGTGAAATCAACAGGAAAGGAGCACACAAGAAAAAACAAGCCACGGGGGAGTTGTCCTGTCTATGAGTAAAGACAGTGAACTTTGGAGGTACTTCTACAAAGCAAAGAAGACACCCTGGCAGCCTTCACTGAGGAAGGCAGTGCTTTTTACTTAATGAAATAGAGGTCTCAGCCAGTCTTGTTTGAAAATGCTGAAGAGAACATTGGGCAACTGCTTTAGACAGGACCTATTAGTTAAGTTTAGTCTCTAGAAATGATTTTGTTTGGTTTCCAGTATTCTTATTTACTATTATTTGAATCTCTGATGATAAACTTATTGTTTTCACTATAAATATATCTCAGTGCTGTGGTGTTAAGCAAAGTGCTGGTCCAGAGTTGAATCTCACAAGCTGGCATGTTCTGTTCCTTTGGGCATAGCAGACATGGTAATTCTGTGAGTATTCAGCAGATAAGGGGCTAGATACTGCCTGGAACGCTCTGAGTATTCGGAGTTGATGTGTGCCTGTCACTACCTGTACAGAGAGAGTGAGGTCTGCAGAGACTTGGAAGGCAGCGCTTGTGTTGTTATGCTTATAAGAAGCACATGGGATTTTTTTTAGGGGAAAAGGCAATACGCTGCATTTATTGAAAATACAACAATTAGCATATGCATTCAATCACAGACACACACTGTCCCACCAGTCGATGTTATAGTTACCAGAGTCCGGATCAATCTAGTGGCTAGCTAGGTTGATCACGGGTAGGGAGCAGCCTGGTTCTGTCGGTCACGACACAATGCTCTGGCGAAGATTTGGCAGGACGAACCTAAAGTTTCATAGCAAGGCACCCTGATTATATAGTGATTTTTTTTTATTGGGACCAATGAGTTTTGCACCGTCATGCTGTAATTACTTGTTGTTTGATGAGTGCTTGTTTTGTAAAATGCTTTCTGTATTTTTTTTTTTATTAATTTTTTTAGGGAGTTACCCCATGCTGGTTTTGATTACAGCTATTTTGTCCCCATTGATAGGTCCCTGTTTTATATTGAGAGTCGTTAATTTGCCCTTTTTGACATTTTAATAGGGTCGTGTTGTAATTTTTTGGCGCCCTTGTGTTTGTCCTTGGGTTTTTTTTAGAACATTTGGTTCGGTGATGGCCGTTGCACTTATTTTTTAACATACACATTTCTTATTCACACACAAAACAGAATTGATTTACACAGAACATTTGAACAGAAACATCAAATTGCAATGCAAGAGAAAAAACGATCATTGCATTCTTTTACTTATTTTAAAATGCTAAACCTACAACAAAGTGGTGACCCTAAAAGATCTGTTCCTGCCTTGAAATCAGCTCAGACACAGATTCTGGCTGATGCATCTTCACCAATGGCCCATTAGTCCATTCCTTTCTGCTATTTAAAAAGGGTGGCTAGCAGGATATGACCAAATGATACACCAATACATGCTACATTATTATTTTTTATTTTTTATTTTAAATTATATAAAATACAAACATAAAATCCTACTACTACAGTGTTGCTAGAAGCTGTTGGTTTCAGGGAACTAACCCACTGCAAGCACAGTCAAAACTCACTCATGATAAGGGTGGGTAGTGATGAGGTTTCTCACAACCCTGGGTCCTCTTTGAGAACATCACACAAACCAGTGGCCCAGCTCTCTTCAGGGATGCCACCTCAGGGGCTCTGTGATAGAGATGTCCCTGGCTCTGTAGAATCTTTCACAATGCCATGGTGCAAGAAACGATGAAGACAGAATATAGGAACTGGGTCAGACCCGGGGTTCATCTAGTCAAGAGTCTTGTCTCTGACAATGACCAGCACCAGAAGTTTCAAAGAAAGATGCAAGAAGTCCCAAAGTGGACAATTGTGCCTGCCAATAGGGAAGGTTTTTTCCTAACCCTCCTCAGCTAGAAGTTGGTTTATTCCCTGAAGCACATTGGATTTATGACCATTCCAAAGATAGGGTGGTGTGGACAGCGCCTGAGGTCAGGGGAAGGATCAGAAAAGACTGACACGATGCAGCCATTCTGGCCATGTCCACGCTAGAAGAAGCTGTGTTTTTTGCAAGAAAGCTAAGGCATAAAATACTGGTGTGGACGAGGCAAGGGTAGTTTAACCTCAATGTAGCTGGTCGAGGGGAATCTAGGATTCTGGGAGCCTAAAGTGAGACTCCTAAATACACATTCAGACACCTAACAGGAGCCTGATTTTCCCAAGGGCCTCACACCTGCATGTCCCACTGACGACAGTGAGGTATGTGGGTGCTCAGACCCCCCCAGAAGTCCTTTCATTTAGGTGTCTAAATGCAGATTTAGGAGCTCAACTTTAGGCTCCCAGGACTGAAAAGTTTGGCCTTAGGTTTTACATCTTGTGTGATCATTTCCCCTTCTGTGAAAGTCGCTCTCTTCACGTGAGATGATTTTTTTTTTGTCAAGTCCAATATACTCAGTTGCCATTAAAGCTTGTGCTCAGCAGGATTCAGGTCACGGTCACACTTTCCATGCTAACTGGAAATGAAATTTATGACCCTGACTTATTTACACATGCCCAGACTCTGGATAAAATTTCCTGAGCATGAAAAATATCTTATTCCACTGATATATTAATAACCGAGAAAATGACTGAAATGTATTTATCCAATTGAGGTTTAAAACTCCACACGGAACACCTCCCACCAGGGGGCTCCAGGTGCCTGTCACATAAACGAAAAACACAATATAAAAGGAGTGTTACAAAACCAAAAACCAATGGACATTTTCTCTCCCGCACCTTGACGAGCAGCAATCCTCAGTTAGCAGAGCTAACCCAGTCTGAAAGCCCAGCCCAGTCGAACGGATGGGCTTTGCTGTGTCCCCAGAAGGTCAACAAACTCGGGCAGATGTCAGACCAAGAAAGGAGCACATCTCAAAGGTTGGGGCCCATCAGACAATGGTCTGCTAGCATCCCCTGCCTCTGCTGATCTCAGCTGCTGCCTGGGGAGAGTCTGAGAAGCAAGTTAATTAAGTATACGAAAATAAATAATTACCTTCTCGAGAGTCTCAGGATGAAGTTTAAATCCCAACAGCCACAGGTTCCCGATGAAGGGGAGGGGAGTTGGTCCAGGGGGAAGCCGCCTACCTGCCCATTGCAGCTTCAGAAACTGCACAATCAGGAGGAACGCAACCAGAGCCACAAAAAACTCACTGATCCCCAACATCCTCTTGCTGCTGCCTTTATCGTCTGGCTCTGGGCAAACCTACTGGAGCTCGCAGACTGAGCTCCGGAGTCTTAACAGTTCCCAGAGAGCTTTCAACCCTCGGATGAGCCCTACTTCCTGTTTTGTTTCTCTTCCTTCAGACCCACCATCACACTGGAGTCTGGATATATGCCAGGCTCAAGTTTATCTGAGCAGACTTTTATACCACATAACTTGTCCTCGCCAGCCAAACCACTCCCACCAGACCTTAACCGTTGAGTTCCCAACCACAGCAGCCTCCTCTTCACTGAAAAGCAGAGTGGATTGGAGAGAGATCTCTGTGAAAATTCCGTGAAAAGCTATTTTAAACCATAATAGTTAACTCTAGGCATGAGATTTTATTTGCCAAATGCGGAACTCTCCCTGAAATCATTGGGTTCTGATTTTAAAAACCCCTCAAAGCTTCTGAGTTGGGAGTTCTCTCAGGCTGTGGCAAAACATGCGTTCTGGGCTGCTGCGTGCTTTGTTAGAATTGTATTCCCCAGCTGCACTAGAAGAAGCCATGAATTACATTCAAAGCAGAGGTTTTAGGGTTTGAATCGTACAGGCTTCAGTTAAGTTAGGGAAAGACAGTTTGAAATGAGGGGAAACTATTTTCCAAAATGCTTCCTGGACCACTGTTAGAGAAGTTTCACCGTATCCAACACCCCACATTCCGGGTCTCCCCTCCCTAATTAAAGAACCACTAACTGTATAGGCCCTGAACCTGCCAGATAATCCCTACCCCTAAGCAGAGCCCTCAGGACCTCACTGCGGCTCCTTGCAGGCACCGTCTATGGGAGGGCAAACTAAGCAAAGGGCAAAACAGATTTCCCTGGCTGGGCTTCTCTTTCTCAGGTTCTTTGTTACCAGTGCCACTCTCAGTCCTTCCACTGCCCTGAAAACACAGCTGTGATTGGCACACATCGTTAGGTGCAATTCTCTTACACTCACCTTCCTCCATCTCAGTGGAACTCTGTGATGGAGCACAGGGCAGAATTCTGTAGTCTCAGGAGGCATTATGCAGTGTCCAACCCAGGGCCACTGTAGTCAAACCCCGAATCCAGGTCTCATTAATGCCAACCAGTCGCTGTGAAGAGGGAAATAGCATCCAGCTGCCTAGTGTGCGACCTTCACAGGGAAAGGGAACACAACAAACTAAGCTTTTCAAGCTGCGCTCGGAATCCTTATAAACAGTTAGAGAGTAAAACTAGCAGTGTCCTTTCACCTGGCTGGTTATGCTGGTGCTCTCGCCCCTTTACTCCCTGTCACGGAGTGTGGGGGAGTCCGGGCCCTGTACCCCCGGCTTCCTGCGATTCGCCATAACTCTCAGCCAGCCAGTATAACAGAAGGTTTATTGAGACGACAGGAACACAGTCCAAAACAGGTCTTGCCAGTACAGACAACAGGATCCCCTTTAGTTAGGTCTATCTGGGGTCCCCAGGGAGGCCACGCTCCCCGCTGGGAAGCCCAAGTCCCGTCAGGCTCCCCTCTTCAGTCCCAGCCAGCTTCCAAAACTGAAAACAAAACCCCCTCCAGCCCCTCCTCCTCTGGGCTTTGTCGTCGTCCGTCGTCGTCCCCCCCCGTGCCCTCCCCCCCCCCGTCCCCCGGGCTAGGAGGTCACCTGATATCTTTGTCTCCAACACCTTCAGTTGGCACCTCTGCAGAGGAGGGGCCCAGGCCATCAGTTGCCAGGAGACAAAGTGTCAGGCATTTATGTGCACTGGCCCTTCACTCTGCAACAACCACACACCCTTATCCCACCACCTAGATACTTAAGAAATGCATAGGGGAAACTGAGGCACCCACACAGTATTCAGAGGAAACATTAAGAACAGTCCCACTTCGTCACACTCCCATCTTTCCACAGGACTCAAGGCTGCTGCAGGTTCGGAGCTGGCCAGGATGAAAGAGTCACAACCCTTCCTGACAGGGCCTATGAGCCTTGCTGCACTGCTCCTGACTCACTGAGCCTCGCAGTGCCACAGGCCAACCCCAAGGCCACCAGGCATCTGTGTGATGAGCTAAGGAGGGACCTGAAGAAGGAGCCATGCCCACCGGTCCCTGCCGGCATCTTCCTGGTGTTGGTAAATTGTATAGTCAATTGCTTGACCACACTTCGGTTTGCGGTGAAATACAGTAGAACCTCAGTTACAAAGCCCAGAATTACTAACTGCCAGTCGACCACACACCTCATTTGGAAGCAGACGTACACAGTCAGGCAGCAGTTGGTTGCCATACACCAGGGGTAGGCAACCTATGGCACGGGTGCCGAAGGCGGCACGTGAGCTGATTTTCAGTGGCACTCACACTGCCTGGGTCCTCGCCACTGGTCCGGGGGGCTCTGCATTTTAATTTCATTTTAAATGAAGTTTCTTAAACATTTTAAAAACCTTATTTACTTGACATACAACAATAGTTTAGTTATATATTATAGACTTATAGAAAGAGACCTTCTAAAAACGTTAAAATGTATGACTGGCACGCGAAACCTTAAATCAGAGTGACTAAATGAAGACTCGGCACAGCACTTCTGAAAGGTTGCCAACCCCTGCCATACACCAATGATTACAAAAGATCCAGGTTACTTCCAGCCCTAAGAGACCTGCCCCTTACCCCTGGTCAATGTGTACCTCAGCTCTCACACCAAAGACAAGGCTTGGAGCCAGTAGCGTAGCTAGGGGGGGAGCAGGGGGCGCGGCCGCTCCCCCCGAGCACATTTTCCAAAAGCGGCGCCTTTCCAGGCAGCCAGCACTGGGCTCGGGACTCGAAGTCTGGAGCCGGGTTTTGCATGCGGCCGCCGGCTGGCTCTGGGCTGCGCGCCACCCTCTCCCATCCCCAGCCCTGCTCTCTTGCGCCGGGGCTGCAGGCAGCGGTGGCTGGTTGCCTGGCTCCCCGGGGTGAGGAAGAGGAGGCGCCCGCCCGCAGCTTCCCAGCTCCCTAAGCCAGGGTGGGCTCTGCCAGGAGGGGAAGGGGCGGCAGCAGAGCCCCCCCCCCCAGCGCGGCGGGGGGCTGAGGAGCAGCAGCCCCATTGGTCCCAGGCAGCCCCATGCAGAGCGAGGCGGCCGCACGGCAGGGAAGGAGGCTCTGAAGCCCAGCTGGTGCCGGTGGAGAAGGAAGGAAAATTAATTGCAATGAACTGCGGAAAAGTTCCTGTTTGGTGTGAGAGATGTTACTTATACCTAGATGCACTCCCCTTCCCCACCCCCAGCCCTACGCATGCTGGCTTGCAAATATCGCTGCTGTAGTGTCAGCTTTAGAGAGCTTCACATGCACCACTTCTAGTATTACAGTAAGTTAAAACAAGCTACAGTACATTGGGACATTAATACTCTAGTACAGTGTTTGCATTAGCATATTAAAAGCAATAACACTGAACAGACCAGTATATCTAGGACATCACTAGCACACTTTTCCCCCACCGATACCTAGTAGTTGCACTATCACCCATAGCTACTTACATTGCAGCTTTTTTTGTTAAAACTAAATTGGGAAGAAAGACGACTGATTCAGAACTTGTGTAATGGTTACTTATTGCTAAAGGGGGTAGTGGGGTGTAGGCTTGGAGGGAGGAAGGTTTCTATGATGTAGGCAAGATCAGATGTTTTATCCAAAACCAGAATATGAATGGTGCTGGTCTTCTTGGTGGCTGACCTTGAATTATTGTCAAAAATTAGAGGGTGGACTCTTCTCCTTCCTCACATTTTGGTTGAGGATTCCATTGATAAAGAGATTGGCCTCAAATACCTGGCTGTAGGACTCTTCCATGGTGTAGTTTTCATCTTGGGTGACCCGGTCCTAATTATATTAAAGCATGTACTTCAGTCTTTGTAATTGTCTGTTATANCCCCCCCCCCCCCCATGAATAAAGCTACTTTAAAGGAAATTACTGCTTTGTCCAACCCCGAAGAGCTATGAGATCGTTGCTCACCAATTCTCATAAAACTTGAATTTCTCACGCCTTTTTGGTAACTTTAGTATTATGAGCTATTATAAATAAAGTGCATTTCATTGATTGATTTTAAAATGAAATTAGTAACTGGAAAAAAATGGCCAGTATTTTTTTTTTAAACCTGTGACAATTATAAACTATTGTATTCTGTCATTTACTTTCTAGAATCTAAAGTATATCTAAGTATAATCTAAAGTTCTCCTGCAAAATGCCGGCTGTGCAAACCCTTCCGTGGATGGATCATTCTTGTGTTTTTATTTTAAGTACAAATAAATATGTATAACGAATTTAAAAGTATGTAATTAGTAATTTGATATGTCGGGTGGTGCCTTTTTTTATGTGTTCGCTCCCCCGATGTTAGAACCTGGCTACGCCACTGAGCTGGAGATGTCTGGCCTCCCCGGCTGCTGGCCCTCTAGTGAGCTCTGAGGGCGAGCCTTTATGCTTCCGGGTCGCCGCCTGACCCTCTGAGGGGCGGGCTTAGAGCTCCCTAGCTCCGCCTACTCCGGCCTCCAGACGGGCTCGTCCCACTCCGGGGTGGCGGGGAGCCACACCGCCTCACTACAGGGGTACCCCATGGTACCAGAAACAAAGAAAGGAGAAAGCTGATTAATTAAATCCAGTTTCAATAGTATATACGGTACCTTCTTCTGGTAAACAAGTAGGGTATAAAAGGATGGCTTCAGAGGTTTAACTTTGTGGGGAACACCTTCTGCAGAAGGTAATGTACCACTGCTGCATGGGGCTGCTCTTCTGAGACTAGTATCGTATAGAACCTTTTCCCTGTCCTATATTAATTAAGATGATTGACATTGGTTATTTGGTCTCTTGAGTATATTTCATAACAAAATAATGAAGCAAAGTGTGGTCAAGCAATTGACTATACAATTTATCAGCACTCTTCTGTTTGTGAGTTGTCTAAGAACTGACTGTGATTTTCTTGGATTTATTTGTTATTCATAATTAATTGCTTAGTACTTTGTGAATAAGTTCTTGGTCAGTGGATCCTTCACAAGCCCTTTGTGGTATATAGTTGATATAAAAAAGCTCACTCTTTGAGTGGCCATATAGGTGTGGCAAAGTGGGAATGTTGTTAATGTTTTGTCTGAATACTGTGTGTGCCTCAGTTTCCCCTATGTGTTACTCAAGTATCTAGATCAGGGGTGGGCAAACTTTTTGGCCCGAGGGCCACATCGGGGTTGCGAAACTCTATGGGAAGGAGCGGGGATGCGGTGCGCTCAGGGGAGGAGGTGGAGAAGGGGCGGGGACTTGGGGGAAGGGGTGGAATGGGGGTAGGGCGAGGGGGGTGCAGGGGCGGGAAGAGGTGGGGACAGGGGCGGGGGGAGGTGGATTGGGGGCAGGGCGAGGGGGGTGCAGGGGCAGGAAGAGGTGGGGACAGGGGTGGGGGGAGGTGGAATGGGGGCAGGGCGAGGGGGGTGCAGGGGCGGGGGGAGGTCGAGCACCCACCAGACAGAGGGGAAGTTGGCGCCTATGCCCTCCTCTGCGGGAATCAGCCCTGGGTGTTGGAGAACAAAGTGAGAGGCGCAGGTCAGGTGACCTGTTTACCCGGGGAAGAGACAAAGGAAGGAGGTGAGGCAGCTGGTCGTTGACTGCGGCTGGCTGCTGGAAGCTTGGCAGTCTCCTCGTTAGGGACTCAGTGGGGGGAGCCCAGGGCTCTGGATTCCTCACCCCCAGATGGACTTTGCTGTAACTTCCTGCTTTCCGGGCTAACAAGATCTGTTCTACGCTGTGTTCCCGCCGACTAATAAACCCTTGTTTTACAAGGCTGGCTGGGAGTCACTGCTGACCGCGAAGTTGGGGTGCGTGGCCCCTTTGGGGGTGTGTAAGGCCTCCTCAGATGTCCCTTCCAGACGGGCTCACTGCAGGAAGCTCACAGTGCGAACAAGGGTGCTGAATGCTCTGAGGTCAGACCCAGGAAGCACTGAATCCCAGGAGGCTTCTTGCCCTGGTGAGAGTGTGAGGGGACACACACAGCACTAGAGTCCTGCCTGACTTCAGGAGACAATAGGTTACATGGTATGTCTCGGATCACTGATTCAATAAGAGTTCACTTTTAGGATCAGGTTTCCGGTGCTAATACCTGTGATTATGAATGTGAAATTCACTCTCGGTGGATACTCTGCAACACTTATCTAAAACTACCTGCTTTGGCATTCTTGCCAGTCAACTTATTCACTACAACATCTGTGAAAAGCAACCACCAAAAGGTGCAAAAACCAGCTAAAGCAGATTCATGAAAAATTCAAAGGAGTATTCATGGAAAACTTCTTGCAGTACCGATAAGCAACAATCTGCCTTTCATTAGCATCCATGTACATAACGAACAGTGGAGAGAGGGAAAGGTTTTTGGTGGCAGCGTTACCAGTTTGGAGATGACTCTCAGTTGTGTGTGTTCACTGCATAAGACACAAACAGGGCAGCAGATCAGATGTCACAGCCTGTGGCAGACATTAGAGCTGTGGATAAGAACTTGCTGAATAAAGCTAAACCTGGTAACAGACAGGTAATATGTTCCTCCTTTCCCCTCCTCTCTCTCTGCTGCTGCCACAACTCCAACTTCAGTGCAACACATCTAACACATTCCTGGTCCACCCAACTAAAGTCTGACTCTAATTCCTTGTTTTACATTTTCTCTCTCTGCGATCTATTAAGGAGAAAGCCTGGGCACAGACCAATAATGAAGTGGCAATGTCTTGCAGTTTAATTTCCCAAGATCTAACACAGGGGTCGGCAACCTTTCAGAAGTGCTGTGCCGAGTCTTCATTTATTCACTCTCATTTAAGGTTTCGCGTGCCAGTCATACATTTTAACGTTCTTAGAAGGTCTCGTTCTATAAGTCTATAATATAGAACTAAACTATTGTTGTAATTAAAGTGAATAAGTTTTTAACATGTTTAAGAAGCTTCATTTAAAATTAAATTAAAATGCAGAGCCCCCCCCGGACCGGTAGCCAGGACCCGGGCAGCGTGAGTGCCACTGAAAATCAGCTCGCGTGCCGCCTTTGGCACGCGTGCCATAGGTTGCCTACCCCTGATCTAACAGATGGAGAAATTAACTCCACTGGCCTGAACTGACACGGTCGTCAAAGCTGGAAGTAGAAAGAGGGGAAGAGGTACAAGGTGGAAATTCACAAAGCCACGCATGCCTGCCTAATGGCTCCTCCCATGCTTTGTGGGGTGCTGCAGCCTAGCGAGGAACAGCACAGATCTTATAGGGATGAGGCTGCAATGCACCCCCCAGCATGTACTCGGTGTTGATTTCCTTCACTCCCTCTGGTAGCCTGAATGAGAACGCCCGCAGCAAGTTGGTGAAGAAGATGAAGAGCTCAGTCCTTGCCAGCTGCTCCCCCAAACACACACGGTGCCCTGCAAGAACAAAGGGACAGTGATTGGGGGGGGGGGGGAAATGTTTATTTTTTCATTTGAAAATATGAATTACAATTGGATTGAATGTATTCTAATCCTTGTGTATCCGCTCTGGTCAAAGCTGGCAAAATCCTACTTCTCACTGAAGAAAAATACCATCGATTTAAAGTGAAGTCATTTAGTACTTCAGAAGTTATCAAGATTTGAGGATAGGTCTGTGCACATGTGGCACAATATAGTCTGTCCTCTGAAACTGAAACAGCTGTTGAGTAACCATGGAGGAACAAAAAGAACAGGAGTACTTGTGGCACCTTAGAGACTAACACATTTATTTGAGCATAAGCTTTCGTGGGCTACAGCTCACTTCAGCAGATGCATAGAATGGAACATATAGTAAGGAGATATATATACATACAGAACATGAAAAGGTGGGAGTAGCCATACCAACTCTAAGAGGCTAATTAATTAAGATGAGTTATAATCAGAAAGAGAAAAAAAACTTTTGTAGTGATAATCAAGATGGCCCATTTCAGACAGTTGACAAGAAGTGTGAGGATACTTAACATGGGGAAATAGATTCAATCTAGATTGAATTATCTATCCCTTCTTGATTATCACTACAAAAGTTTTTTTTCTCCAGCTGATTATAACTCATCTTAATTAATTAGCCTCTTATGGCTACTCCCCCCTTTTCATGTTCTGTATGTGTGTATATATATATATTCTTACTATATGTTCCATTCTATGCATCTGATGAAGTGGGCTGTAGCTCACGAAAGCTTATGCTCAAATACATTTGTTAGTCTCTAAGGTGCCACAAGTCCTCCTGTTCTTTTTGCGGATACAGACTAACACGGCTGCTGCTCTGAAACCTGTCATGGAGGAACAGGACATAAGGTCATTTTCCACATAACTGTTACTGTACGGCTGAGGATCATATTTATTGCCTTGTGATTTCTAAATGCAATAGAATTATACTAATTTGTATTAATGATTGGGAGATCCAATGCATAATAGTTATTTTTGCACATTAGTAACTGAACAATTAAAATCTATCACAAAATATACCTTCCTTTGTATTGACAATTCTCATTTTAGTATTAATAAGAACATAAAAACGGGCATATTAGGTCAGATCAATGGTCCATCTAGCATTCTGTAATTCAATCTTTGCTGAGAAATTGGGTGAGACTGCTGGTTTTTGTGTAAATTACAAGGTCTGAAGGTTAGCAAGGTTCCACTGTTAATCCATTAATTCACCCCTCACAATCGAACCCACTAAGAAGCTCTTCCTGTCGGTGCTCTTACCTGCTGAGAATGGTAAGAAAGCTTCTTTGTTCACAAAATTTCCATCCTGATCCAGGAAGTGAGTTGGGTTGAACTGTCGAGGTGTCTCCCATTGTTCTGGGTCAAGCAAGGCAGAGGTTAAGTTTGGGAGAATAATGGTGCCCTGCAAGTTAAAATTTGACTCAGTTCAGTGTCTCTCCATCAGACAGGTGGGTAAGGACAGACAGTTTTCAGTTTTCATTTATTACCTTGGGTGGAAGGTCACCTAGAGAAAACCCTATATCCTCAGGAATAAATTTGGAGTGCGCTGGACAATTGTGACGAAATGGGAATGTTCTTAATGTTTTCTCTGAGTGCTGTGTGTGTGCCTCAGTTTCCCCTATGCATTTCTCGAGTGTCTAGGGGGGTGTGATTGTTGCAGAGCCCTAAGGGCCAGTGTGATGCTGTCTGCACAGAGAATGGCCGACACCCTGTCTTCTGGCAACTGATGGCCTGGGCCCCTCCTCTGTAAAGGTGCCAACTGAAGGTGTTAGAGAACAAAGAGATCAGGTGACCTCCTGGCCGGGGAAAGAGACAAAGGCAGAGGAGGGGCTGGAGAGTTTTCAGTTTGGAGCTGGCTGGGAAAATGGAGGAGAGCCGAGAGAGGGCTCTGGCCTCCCTGGGGCCCCCCGAGATGGACCTGACTGAGGGGGTCCTGTTGTCTGTACCTGCAAAACCTGTCTTGGACTGTGTTCCTGTCTTTTACTGGCTGAGTGTCATGGTGAATCTCAGGAAGCCGGGGGTGCAGGGCCTTGTCTCCCCCCAAACTCCGTGACAACAATACATTTCTACTTGTCCTTCTGCATCTGATGACAGCGGTCATGTTGCTAGAAACACCAGCAACAAAGAGCCCAGTGCAAAAGTCTTATACCCAGAATCCTCCCTGCTTTAATATTGACTCCTCAATGGAAGCAAAAAGAGGAATGTTTAACATTTTTAAACAATTGCTTTAAATTGACAAAGTTATATTTTTCTGATGTTAAAACGGCAAGACACCAACAAGAGTTCAATGAGCTGATAACAGAATTTGAAAAGCAAGGCCATTCAGTGTGAGATTTAAAAATGGAGAAGAGATACAAGGTCCAACCCTTCTTTCTGGCCAAGAAACACACCAGGTAAGATGTAGGAGGGGGAATTAAAGGTGGGTTGAAGTCACCTTTCAGCTTCCCCTATTCTTGGCTCTGCCCATAGCGTAATGTCAAGGCCCCTAGGGGACATACTGGCAGCTGAGAATAGCCAGATCACAGCAGGCTGCAAGAGGGGTCGCCCCGAGCTCTTTGCTGATTCTAATGTTTGAGGAACTCCCTAAAATCAGGGATATTTCCCAGTGGCCTCATCCATCAGCTTTATTATTTAGGTGTTGGAAGAAAGTGAAGGAGCTGCAAAGCAAAAGAGATTCAGGTCCACTGTGTATGTGGACACACCGATTAGTTGGATTCCTAGTACATTGGCCCTCTGATGGAAGGATGGAGAACGGCTCTGTACCTTCTCAATGGGAAAACCCTGCAGCATCGTGTCTTTTACACATTCTCTGGGAACTCCCACTGCAATGATGCTGCTGTAGCGCTGGATCTCATGGATCACGGCGTAGGTGTAGGGCAGGTTCTTCCGATCCTCGTAGCAGATTAATTGGGAGGGACCCAGCACAGCGTCCAGCTCCTTCTGGACTCTCTCTGAAGAGAAACATTAAGGACACACATTTTGGACTGTGTGCGTGTGTGTATCCTGGAGAGGGCGGCCAGACAGCAAGCATGAAAAATCGGGATACCTTTTTTTCAGGGTGGGGGGTGGGTACAGTTGCCTATATAAGACAAAGCCCCTGATATTGGGACGGTCCCGATAATATCAGGTCGGGTGACCAGATGTCCCAATTTAATAGGGACAGTCTTGGTTTGGGGGGGCTTTTTCTTATATAAGCACCTATTACTCCCCACCCCCTGTCCCGATTTTTCACACTTGCTATCTGGTCACCCTAATATCAGGACATCTGGTCACCCTAATCCTGGAGCCTTTTCTTTTCCCTGCTGGAATCTTATTTGAATCTCTCCTTTGTTGCTGGGTTAACGTCAGTGGGAGGGTAAAGCCCTGACAGCAGGACAAGCGTAGCAAGTAACTGCTGCATCTCAGTACCTGGGAGAGATTATCAGCACATTCCACACAGACCCAGACAGCAGATGGCTGAAACTCCGTGTCAGGGCCAAATTCGGCCCTGGTGAAGAGCTTTTCCCTTTGTTTTCTCTGATAGGAAGACTGATGGTGGGGGCAGCACCCTCAGTAACCACTCATGGCCATGAGTGCACTGTGCAGTGGACTGGACTAGATGACCTCTCGAGGTCCCTTCCAGTCCCACGATTCTATGGTGTCTGCTTCTGAGGCAGCCAGGAACCAGGCTGCTGCACAGGGAAAGCTTTCTCTAGCTTCGTTTCACAGATTAGACTCCTGTTTCTATGCCGTGCCCAGCACCTGTCCAATACAGTTTATTTCAGGTCCTGAGAGAACAACAGAGTTTTATCTGAGGTGCAGGGCCGGCTCCAGGTTTTCTGCCGCCCCAAGCGAAAAAAAAAAAAAAAAAAAAAAGCCACGGCAGCACGATCGTGCCACTCCACTCTTCGGCAGCAAGTCGGCGGCAGGTCCTTCACTCCGAGAGGGACTGAGGGACCCACCGCCAAATTGCCGCCGAAGACCCAGACATGCCGCCCCAATAGCGGCCGGAGTGCCGCCCCTTGGTGTTGGCTGCCCCAAGCACCTGCTTCTTTAGCTGGTGCCTGGAGCCGGCCCTGCTGAGGTGGGATGAGCTGGGAGTACAGCTTAGCAGAGCAGGAGTTCAAAGCGTAGAGCAATCAAGACGTTATCTTAGCTCAGTGGTTCCCAAACTTTAACAACCTGTGAACCCCTTTCACCAAAATGTCAAGTCTCGTGAACCCCGTCCTAAAAATGAATATTTCCAGGGATTTTCTCTTTTACCTGAGTAAAAATTATAAAAGCAGTGATCTTGGAAATATAACATTTGTTTTTATGACATGCTTATTACATACTATTATTAATTATTGTTTATCATTACACTATTTTTATTATATTATGAAAACAGCAACACTCTTCCAAGATTGTATCACTTTGAATAAGTTTGTTATAAGACAAGGCTCCTATGTTTCATCAAGAAGTATCAGATGTGAAACAGCATGAAGGTATCTAAGCCAACTCAAAGAGTTCCTCCTACACAAGCATTCAGGTCTTGAGCAGTTCAGGCAAACAACACACGTTACAACAAAGCTTAAACTTGTTCTTCATAATCATTTAAAAAATACTAGCTGCCTATTTAATTTTAAAAACAGCAAAAAATATCCACCTCCCTTTCCATTTCTTATAAGGAGTCTTGAAGTTTAAATCTCCTGAGTGTGATAGAGATGCTTGCTTTGATCTGCTTAGTTCTTGGAAGTCCAGGGGCTCTGGGGTCCCTAGGGACAGCTCTGTCCTCCATTAGGGATTTTTTCCCCCAAGAACCACCTGGGTTCATGAACCCCAGTTTGGGAACCACTGTCTTAGCTGGAAACAGGAGTCCTCTAGTGCTAGCAGAGTGCAATGACATTCACAGATGTCAGCAAGTAAAGAAGCATCCTTGCAAGATGAAAGCGCCAGCTGGGAAAGCAATAGCTGGGATATAGAATGGCAGCCAAAGGATTCAAGGCCCCCCTTTTGGCCAATGCATCCATATGATGTTCCTGTTTATAAATGAAGGATGAGCAGGCTTCATAGCATTGCCCCTTGGCTTGAGCAGATAGCCAGTGTGCAGGGCCTCGCTGGTCGTTTCCGTTAGGAGGAGAAGTCGATTATACAAATACGGTATTTCTTTGGTGCAATCCTGTGGATTTGCAAAGAATGTACACCAAGTCCTGTTTCCCTGAACACTGTAGGATCAAACCAGAGGCAGTTTCCCTTGCTCATAATTTCCAAGCTTGCCTTCCCTGCCAGCACTCTGACCAAAAGAAGCTCTTTCTTTGCATCCCTCCAGGCCGTGCTTTTACCACTGCTCTCTGATTTCTCCTGGCTTTTCTCACTGCTTTCTGCTTCTGACAAACGCCCACAGCCACAAGCCAATCAATGCACCAACCTCCATGTTTTCAATCTGTTCCCAGGAATCCCCTCTTATTTGCCCAGAATTAATTCTTGCTCCGCCCGTCCATGAGACCAGTGCTTTGGGCAGTGACTTCTCTTGTTTCAGCTATCTGACTCCATAAAGGAGCTTAATGTACTTCTTTCAGTTAGCCAAAAGGAAGGGCAGCTGGCACACCCAGCAGCCTCAGCATGGTCTGTGATTGCGTATAGATCAAAGCTGCAAGTTGTTTTTCCATCCTGGAGGCAGAGATGACTTGTGCCTGCCAATAGTGGGGGGGGGAAGGGGTGGAGGGGGGAGGAGTGAGGGCAGCCGGCTTCAGCAGTGTTAGTTACTGAGCATGCTCAGTACAAGCCAAGCAGCGACCCCGCATCCCCCCACCCATGCGTCGCCTCTGCCTGGAAGTGAAGATGGAAGGGACTGAGCAGCAATAATTGAGAGAGACACTCGGGAAGCACCATCTGCATGTGCTGTAGGGGACAATAGCGTTTAGTGAATTGAAAGTCCTGCATTTGCACAATCACAAAGACAACTTTGCCAGCTAACAACTCTGAAAGCACTTCCCCGGCCAGGGGCACGTTCCTCACTGAGGACTATGACTACAATAGCATGTTCCTCTAAAGGAGGCCTCCACACCAGCATTACCCTGTTCCTGGCAGCACCAACACACACTAGGACTTGTGGCCCAGAGGGACACCTGAGAGCTAGAGACTGTGCTGCAAGGCATGCTGGGAAGGAGGCAGAGTATATAAGTCGCTCCCTTCCTTCATAACTGAGAGAGGGTGAAATGATTACTGACAGTCTCTTCGAAGGACCTTGAGAGAACCCGTGTATAGAGTCAGATGGCTGGAGAAGGAACCCTAAGGAGGTAAAAATGTTTAGATACTTGTGACTCAGGGAACCGCTGGGAAGAAGAAACCCCGACTGTGTGACGTTTGTTTGCGTTGGGACTTTGTGATTTATTTGGATGTCTGAGTTTATCTGAATGAAGCAACAGTATCTTGTGGAAAGGTGATAGAGCTTGGCTTGAGAACCAGACACAAACTGGAAAACCCCCATATCTCTAAGAAGCAAGGGGCAGTGACCGGAGGTCAGAAATCGAAGAGGCCTGACTCAAAGCTCAGTCCAGGCATCTGCTTTTATATCAGGGACCCATCTTGGAGCTGCAGCCACCAACTGCCAGTTTTAGACTTACAATCACCTAACAAAATTATGCAGAAGTGGGTACTTTCTACATAATGCACGATCTGATACTTGATCTTATGTATGGTGCATGTACCTTCCCCAACCCTCTCACCTTGGACGTCTGGGTAAGCCACCATATAAAGCACTGCCCAGCGCATGGTGGTGGTTGTGGTTTCTGTGCCTGCCAAGAAAAGGTCAAAAACAGTCTGGACCAGGTTGTCTTCATCAAAGGTCGAATCCGGGTCAGCTTTGCTCTGCAGGTGACATTCAAAGGTTTGAGGTTAGGGTGCAAAGGCAGGACAATCTGGGTAACAATGAGTGTCACTCTGTACTGATTTGATGCCCAGCAATGTGCAGTGTCTATAACTTTACAAAACCAAACAAGTCTGTATTTTTAAAAGAACACTGGGAACCAGGAATGAGGATTCCATCCCTCCATGCTCCTTCATCCTACTTGATCCTACTCCCATTGAAGTCAATGACAAAACACCCCGTGACTTCAATGGGAGGAGATTAGAACCGTAAAATCACATGAAACGTTTCAGAGGGTTCTTTTCCATCTTATCCTGGGGAAGTTTGTGTTTATAGCAGAGGACAGCAGTGAAGCCCCAAAAGCACAGTAGTCATATAAAGCACAGACACTTACTTTGTCTATCTGAGCCAGGTAGAAATCAATGAAATCCTGTGGTTCATCTGGTGACCCACTCTCTTGGTGGCTTCTGACCTCCTTCCTTGCAAAAGACCGGAGAAATTCTTGGCAATAGAATACCTTCTGGTGAGAGCCTGGGAGATGATCCATGAGCCAGGGGAAAACATCATACAGCTGTGAGAGAGGCAAAAGTGAGATGCGCTCTCCCGCCAACAAAAGAAACCCACCCCCAACGAGAAGCGGTAGCTTTGTTGGTGTAAGAAAGCACTGTCCACACTGGCGCTTTTCGTCGGTAAAACTTTTGTCTTTCGGGGGCGAGGGGGTTTCACACCCTGAACGACAAATGTTTTATCGACGAAAGTGCAGCGTAGACAGAGCCTAAGATTCCATTTACTCCAAAAACCTGAAACCTTCTTTACTCCACCATGTTGTACACCAGCCCTCACGAACTGTATAATATGTAGTAAATTCCTCAATACAGAGATCTCCCTTCCTTCTTTGTTGGGTGAGAAACCTCGTTTTGCTTTGGATACAGATAAAATAATGAGAAGCGCTTGTATGTACTCACCATCTCGATGATGTTGTTCCCATGTTTGACCAAGTAATCATTGTTTTCAATCAGCTGGTGGAAATTTTTGTCCTCAATGGAAAAGCGATGTCCAAACACCACCGCCGCAATCACATTTGAGACCGAATGGACGAGGGGGAAAGAAGGATCCAGGGGAGCTCCTGCAAAAATAGTGATCAGAATTCACATTAATGTTCCCAACACTGCTCCTCCCTCCGAGAGATGAATCCTGAACAGGCAGCAGAGGTGAATGGTTTTGATTCTGTGGTACTGGGGGGGCGGGGGGAGGGGTGTCAAGCACTCTCGATGGACTCATTACCCAAAATTGATTTGATATAAGCAGGTTCCTAATTCCATATTTAGACACCAAACTAATTGTGGCCTGATTTGCAAAGACAGCCCCGAGCTGTCTGCCTCTAAACCCAGACCAGTCGGTGGTAATGATGCCTGATAGAAAAGGTTTGGCCAACTTTTGCTAGAAAAGTGCTCAGGTTTGGGGACCTGCTGGATCACCTGCTGTGTTTGAATGTGCAGGTTTAAGCAATAGCCAAGGCTGCTTTTTTTTGTTTTCATCTGTTGTAAATCTAGTAAGGAGACTGTGGCCGTGCCCGGTCATAGTCTGCCCTCACTGCAGTTATCCAGGTCTTGGTCACTTCTAGGATGGATTCCTGAAATGCACTCTTCATGGTATTGATCCATTACTAGATGGAAATGGTAGGATTGTCAATAATAATGCAGAAAAGGCAGAAGTATTCAGCTAATATTTCTGTTCTGTATTTGGGGAAAAAACAGAAGATCTAGTCATACATGATATAAAAAACACTTTCCATTTCAACAGTAACTCAGGAGGATGTTAAGTAGCAGCTATGAAAGTCAGACATTTTTATGTCAGNCAAAAAGCAACAAAGAGTCCTGTGGCACCTTAAAGACTAACAGATGTATTGGAGCATAAGCTTTCGTGGGTGAATGCCCACGAAAGCTTATGCTCCAATACATCTGTTAGTCTTTAAGGTGCCACAGGACTCTTTGTTGCTTTTTGTAGTAAACTTAGAATTCTGTAAGGCATTTGACTTGGTATTGCATGACAGTTTGGTTAAAAAATAGGAACGGTACAAAATGAACACAGAACACATTAAACGGATATAAAAATAGCTAACTGATAGGTCTCAAAATGTAACTGTAAATGGGGAATCATCATTGAGTGTGTGTTTTTCTAGTGGGGTACAACAGGGATTGGTTCTTGGCCCTACGTTATTTAACTGCTTACTGTATTTTTCACTCCATGCATCTGATGAAGTGGGTTTTAGCCCACAAAAGCCTATGCCCAAATAAATTTCTTAGTCTCTAAGGTGCCACAAGGACTCCTAATTGTTTTTGCTGATACAGTCTAACACGGCTACCCTTAACACTTGTGATCAGGTAAAGCACTGGTGTTAACTCCGCCCATATCTAGCCATCTGGGGCCTGGAATTCTCTCCTCTTGCTGGCATGACAGAGACATGCTTCTGGAAGTGAAAAGACCCAGCTATGCTGGCAATGATGTACCTCTCTCATTCATAAAGTACTCCACCAGGTGATGGGCCTCCTCTTGGATTCGGTACTCCAGGCCTTTCTTGCCCAGCCCCAGGTTCCGCAGGGTCATCAGCCCGAAGCGTCTCTGCTGCTTCCAGGTGTGACCACTTGTGAAAATAATACCTGAGACCATTGAGAATTGTTGTTTATATAAAGTAAAATCCTTCACATAGTAACAGTTAAATCTAAACTAAATTTTCTAACAGGAGAGGTAAATGCAGAAGAATATGACTCCTCGCTGATCTCCTTTATCTGGCCACAGATGTGACAAGGATTATGACAGCTTCAGAAAAGTCCTTGATGTCGAGGGTCTTGTTGCTCTTATAAGAGAAATAGAAAGTGGGGCTTCAAAAACTCAGGATGCAGTTTTCCTAAATCATTTGTGATCCAAAACCATGTAATTGTACAGCTGGGAACCCACACCAGGGATTCTAGAGAGGAGGGGAATTCCGTGGGGTGAGATTTGCTGCAGTGCAAGGCATGAATAAAAGGGCAAGGATGGTTGTGTTTGAATGACAGTGCAGGGATCTGACCTGAAGCCCAGCAGGTGAGAAGATCCTGCCCAGGTTAAAAAGCCACCGCATTAGATGACTATCACAAAACTAGTGCTGTGTAAAGCAGGGATGCCCAACCTGTGGCTCCGGAGCTGCATGCGGCTCTTCATAGGTTAATATGAGGCTCCTGGTATAGGCACCGACTCCGGGGCTGGAGCTACAGGTGCCAACTTTCCAGTGTGCCGGGGAGTGCTCAGTGCTCAACCCCCTGCTCTGCCCCAGGCCCTGCCCCCACTCTACTCCTTCCCCCGAGCCTGCCATGCCCTCGCTCTTCCCCCCTCCCCACCAGAGCCTCCTGCACACCGCGTAACAGCTGATCGCGGCGGGCGGGAGGCACTGATTGGTGGGTCTGCCGGCGGGCAGGAGGCGCTGCAGGTTGGAGTGGGGGGAGCTGATGTGGGGCTGCTGACATGTTAGTGTGACTCTTTGGCAATGTACATTGGTAAATTCTGGCTCCTTCTCAGGCTCAGGTTGGCCGCCCCTGGTGTAAAGCATATATACAACGGGAGTAATGCCAGCTGATTCCTGGCTGATGCTTCAAACAAACTTCTTATTAGTCAGGATTTTGCTCCTCTGTTCTATTCAGTGGTTGTTTGCCTTATTGATTAGTATCAGAAAAGTCACTCTTGTAGTGATTTTAACCATTTGCAGCAGCATTCCCATGGGGAGATGACTATGGAAGCAGGGAGCAGCCGCACTTAAAGGATCATGTGAACTTATTTTTTCTGTATAATTTATAAGGAAAGAAAATGTTACCCTTTCCTCCGGCCATTTTCTGAAAGAAAGCGGTTGTTGGCCGGCCAGAGACATCTTCAGAGTGGACAGTCAGGCCATCCTTCACAGTTGTGAATCCATTCAGTATGATGACAGGAATATGTCCCATCCACAAGGTGAAGATGTTCCCGTAAATCTGTGCCAACTAGAGACATCGTCAGTGCCAGAAAACCACAAGTCAGAAAAACTGTGCACAATGAAACAACCGCCCAGCTTACTTCAGGACGCTCTCGGGGTGCTGTAGAAACATTTGTAGTGAAACCCCAAACCATGGCGAAAGACGAGCTAAAGTCAGAAAAGCCTCATAGCTGACTATGAGATAAGACCATACTCTCTCATCCAACAGGATGTCTCAGCTTCTGTGTCATGGGGATGCTGTTTAAATGTCTTGTACGGAATGGGATTAGAGTTACCTACAGGTGAATTTCACCTCATGATTGGACAGACGTCCCCAGGAGTAGAACGGCTTGTGCCTTCCAGTTAAGGGGACAATTCTGTGATGTCTCTTCTAATACCCTGTAAATATTGCATCTGAAACACACTGAATAAAGGTGGTAACTCACATTCCTGGGAGACTTCTTATTGTCCCTTGGAGTCACAGTTTATCAGGGTTAGTTATATGCGATAATGCTGGGCAGTCTCATGCATCTCAGTCTTCCTAAGTGCCCCTTGCAGTGACCGACCTCTGAACTCATTGAAGCATCTCATTTTCTCCTTTAGAGCTACTGGCAAATTACAAACAGCCCAGTGCACAGAAACATCCCTATTAATTTATTTCCCCATCACACACCATTAGAATCACAGAAGATTAGGGTTGGAAGAGACCTCAAGAGGTCATCTAGTCATTCCTCTCACCTGCCCCTGTTTTCTGAATCCTTTAAAGCAACCAGATTTCTCGGCATGTTATAAAGGGACATTCACTCCAGAACTTGTATAAAGGGCAAATTTCTGCCTAAGGCCGCTGGTCATTTGCTGCCTCTCTCTTTGCAATAATTTCTGTCATTGGTGTTTGAAAAAGATCTTTCTGTCTCGCAATGCGGCTATTCCTTCTGCCTGATGAAATTGTGTGTGTCCCAGGTTCTTACCATAGAAGTGAATGCGATGCCACCTACTGAGCATAAAGGCTGCAGTGAAGAATTGAGCTGGAAGGGACGATGGGCAGGGAAGGAGCATAGCCATCCCAGAAACAGAAATACCTTGGATACAAGCAAATGTAGCAAGAAATACTGAAGGAAACCAGGAGACAGCTGAATAGATTTAGGCTGAACTTTTCCAAGGAGGTGCCTCAATAAATCCATATTTAACACCTGCAGCTTCCATTGACTTCAGTGGGACTTGAGGGAGCTCAGCACCTCAAAATATCATCTCACTTTATCTAGGGAGTTACATATACATTTAGGAGCCTATTCATGACCTACCAGGGTTTGAACCCCACCCCCTTTAAGCAAGTCAATTCTTTTTGCTGAGTCAGGAATACTTCGTTCTCATTCAATCTTCTGCTCAGCGGATGTCACTAAATTCACACTTTCATCGCTAACAGGTAATGGAATTTGTGGCCATCATTTACTGTCCCACGCACAAGCCAGATGAAATGTTATTTAGCACACAGAAGTGCTTTATTCTACAGCTGCTGGGTTTGCTAATTTTATCATTTACTTGGCTATATTTGGACACACATTCACAATACCTTAATGAGAGCCTCGTGCTGGCGTTTGAAATCCATCTGCCACATGGTGCCAATGAGGGGGAGGGGAGTTGGTCCAGGAGGAAGCCGGCTACATGCCCACTTCAGTTTCAGAAATTGCACAACAAAGAGAGAGATGACCAGAGCTACTAAAAACTCGCTTATCACCAACATCGCCCTGCTGCTCTATCTGTCTGTCCACTCTCTGGTCAGGTCTGAAGTCTCCCTGTCTTTTTTGAGGTCCTAGATCTCCCTAAATAGGCTTTAATCCCCTTCTATCCTCCTCTCTCCTTCTCCCTGTGATTCCCTGCTTTTATACTCGTCATCAAAGTGGCGAATAGCAAGACTCATGTTTATTTAATAAGACCTTTGTACTGGAGAATAAGCCAATCTTTCTGCTAGCCAAACCTACCCACCAGACCTTAACCTCTAAAGCTCCCAGTGAGACTGGCCTGCCTTCCTCTGCATAAATGTTACGTGTAAAGGTAAAAACCAGTTTGAATGTTAATTATCTAATTTGATGAAGGGCTGGGAGAAAGCCCTTGGGAAAGTTTTCACACAAATTGAGAACTCTCACAGAAAGGAAAGGTTACTTACCTTGTACAGTAACTTGAGTTCTTCAAGCTGTGTCCCCCATGGGTTCTCCACGTCAGGATATCCGCATGCCCATGCCCTCTTGATTTGAGATTTTGTCAGCCATGTCCGTGAGTCCGCGCCTGCACCCCAGACACCCTAGTGCCCCAATACAAGAGTATATAGGGAAGGGCGGACCTGCCGCCACTTCTAGCCTGTAAAATATATTAAGTAGAAATTAGGCTTTGGCCTAAAATTAGCCTAAGTGAACAGGAGTATGGGAAACTAAGGCCTGGTCTACACTACGATTTTAGGTCGAATTTAGCAGCATTACCTCGATTTAAGCCTGGACCTGTCCACACGACGAAGCCCTTTTTTTCGACTTAAAGGGCTCTTTAAATCGATTTCTTTACACCACCTCCGATGAGGGGATTAGCGCTGAAATCGGCTTTGCAGGGTCGAATTTGGGGTATTGTGGACACAATTCGACGGTATTGGCCTCCGGGAGCTATCCCAGAGTGCACCATTGTGACCGCTCTGGACATCAATCTGAACTCAGATGCACTGGCCAGGTACACAGGAAAAGCCCCACGAACGTTTGAATTTCATTTCCTGTTTGCCCAGCGTGGAGAGCACAGGTGACCACACAGAGCTCATCAGCACAGGTAACCACGATGGAGTCCCAGGATCGCAAAAGAGCTCCAGCATGGACTGAACGGGAGGTACGGGATCTGCTCGCCATATGGGGAGACGAATCCGTGCTAGCGGAACTCCGTAGCAGTAAACGAAATGCAAAAACATTTGAAAAAGTATCAAAGGGCATGAAGGACAGAGGCCATAACAGGGACGCACAGCAGTGCCGCGTGAAAATTAAGGAGCTAAGGCAAGCCTAGGAAGGTCCGGGGCAGAGCCACAGACATGCCACTTCTACGCCGAGCTGCATGCCATGCTAGGGGGTGCAGCCACCAGTAGCCCAACCCTGTGCTTTGACTCCGTCAATGGAGACTCACGCAAAACAGAAGTGGGTTCTGGGGACGAGAAAGACGATGATGATGATGAAGAGATTGAAGATGGCTCACAGCAAGGAGGCGGAGAAACCGTTTTCCCCAACAGCCAGGATATGTTTATCCCTGGACCTGGAGGCAGTAAACCCTGAACCCACCCAAACCCAAAGCGTGCTCGCAGACCCTGAGGGCGGACAAGGGACCTCTGGTGAGTGTACCTTTGTAAATATTACACATGGTTTAAAAGCAAGCGTGTTTAATGATTAATTTGCCCTGGCATTCGCGGCCAGGACAGCTACTGGAAAAGCCTGTTAACGTGTATGGGGATGTAGCGGAAATCCTCCAGGGACATCTCCAGAAAGCTCTCCTGGATGTACTCCCAAAGCCTTTGCAAAAGGTTTCTGGGGAGGGCTGCCTTATTCCGTCCGCCATGGTAGGACACTTTACCACGCCAGGCCAGTAGCACGTAGTCTGGAATCATTGCATAGCAAAGCATGGCAGCGTATGGTCCCGGTGTTTGCTGGCATTCAGACAACATCCATTCCTTATCTCTCTGTGTTATCCTCAGGAGAGTGATATCATTCATGGTCACCTGGTTGAAATAGGGTGCTTTTATTAAGGGGACATTCAGAGTGCCCGTTCCTGCTCGGCTGAACAGAAATGTTCCCCGCTGTTACCCACGCGGTGGGGGGAGGGGTGAAGTGATCATCCCAGGGAATTGTGTGTGTGTGTGGGGGGGGGTGGTTAGTTGGGTTTGTGCTGCACGTTAACCCGGAAACCGCATCCCCTCCTTTTAAATTGCCATACCATTTTAAATGGCCAACCCAACGGCCGCTTGGTATGGAAAATGAGGGCGCTGCTGTTTGAAACCATTCCCACATGTTATTAAGGTTAAAGAAGCCAAAAGACTGTGGCTTACCATGGCTGCCTGCAAGCCAAATTCTGTTGCCTGGCACTGCGTGAGTGATCTCTCACACCAAACCGGCAGGCCCTCAATATAAATAGAGGCAAAATACGACCTTGTAACGAAAGCATATGTGCTGTGTAATGTGAACAGCAAGGTTTAACGGGAAAGAGTGATCCTATTGTTATCTAAAATGTGTCTTTTTAACTACCAATCTCCCTTTTCCCCCACCAGCTGCAAATGTTTCTCCTTCACAGAGGCTAGCGAAGATTAGAAGGAGAAAAAAGAGGACTCGGGATGAGATGTTCTCGGAGCTCCAGATGTCCTCCCACGCTGACAGAGCACAGCAGAATGCCTGGAGGCAGACAATGTCCGAGTGCAAAAAAGCACAATATGAACACGAGGAGAGTTGGTGGGCTGAATCGCGTGCTGAAGAGGAGAGGTTGCGTGCTGAATCGCGGGCTGAAGCGGAGAGGTGGCGTCAGATTGAACACAGAAGGCATGAGTCGATGCTCCGACTGCTGGAGCATCAAAGTGATATGCTCCAGCGTATGGTTGAGCTGCAGGAAAGGCAGCAGGAGCACAGACCACCGCTACAGCGCCTGTGTAACCAACAGCCCTCCTCCCCAAGTTCCATAGCCTCCTCACCCAGATGCCCAAGAACGCGGTGGCGGGGCCTCCGGCCTCCCAGCCACTCCACCCCAGAGGACTGCCCAAGCAACAGAAGGCTGGGCTTCAATAAGTTTTAAAGTTTTTAATTTTTAAAGTTTTAAAGTGCAGTGTGTCCTTGTCCTTCCCTCCTCCCCCACCCCACCCGGCGCTTCCCTCCTCCCCCATCCCTCCCGGGCTACCTTGGCAGTTATGCCCC
Organism: Platysternon megacephalum; assembly: GCA_003942145.1. Classification (NCBI taxonomy): domain Eukaryota; kingdom Metazoa; phylum Chordata; order Testudines; family Platysternidae; genus Platysternon; species Platysternon megacephalum. The sequence continues at coordinate 36,880 of QXTE01000125.1, read as the reverse complement.
TATTTGTGTGAATTAATAAAGAATGCATGAATGTGAAGTAACAATGACTTTATCGCCTCTGCAAGCGGTGATCAAAGGGGGGAGGGGAGGGTGGCTAGCTTACAGGGAAGTCGAGTGAACTGGGGGGGGGAGGGGGTTCATCAAGGAGAAACAAACAGAACTTTCACACCGTAGCCAGTGGCGGATTAATAATTTTGCCACCCCTAGGCCCTGAACTAATTGCCGCCCCTGGCCCCGCCCCGACTCCACCCTTTACCCTCCCCCATTCCAACCCCTTCCCCAAAGTCCCGCCCTAACTCCGCCCCCTCCCTGCCCCTATTGGATCCCTTCCCTGCAAATTTACCGCCCTAGGCCTAGGCCTTGTTGGCCTAGGTGATAATACGCCGCTGACCGTAGCCTGGCCAGTCATGAAACTGGTTTTCAAAGCTTCTCTGATGCGCACTGCGCCCTGCTGTGCTCTTCTAACCGCCCTGGTGTCTGGCTGCGCATAATTAGCGGCCAGGCGATTTGCCTGAACCTCCCACCCCGCCATAAATGTCTCCCCCTTACTCTCACAGAGATTGTGGAGTACACAGCAAGCAGTAATAACAATTGGAATATTGGTTTCGCTGAGGTCTAACCGAGTCAGTAAACTGTGCCAGCGCGCTTTTAAACGTCCAAATGCACATTCTACCACCATTCTGCACTTGCTCAGCCTGTAGTTGAACAGGTCCTGACTACTGTCCAGGCTGCCTGTGTATGGCTTCATGAGCCATGGCATTAAGGGGTAGGCTGGGTCCCCANGATGAGGGGGAGGGGAGTTGGTCCAGGAGGAAGCCGGCTACATGCCCACTTCAGTTTCAGAAATTGCACAACAAAGAGAGAGATGACCAGAGCTACTAAAAACTCGCTTATCACCAACATCGCCCTGCTGCTCTATCTGTCTGTCCACTCTCTGGTCAGGTCTGAAGTCTCCCTGTCTTTTTTGAGGTCCTAGATCTCCCTAAATAGGCTTTAATCCCCTTCTATCCACCTCTCTCCTTCTCCCTGTGATTCCCTGCTTTTATACTCGTCATCAAAGTGGTGAATTGCAAGACTCATGTGTATTTAATAAGACCTTTGTACTGGAGAATAAGCCAATCTTTCTGCTAGCCAAACCTTACCCACCAGACCTTAACCTCTAAAGCTCCCAGTGAGACTGGCCTGCCTTCCTCTGCATAAATGTTACGTGTAAAGGTAAAAACCAGTTTGAATGTTAATTATCTAATTTGATGAAGGGCTGGGAGAAAGCCCTTGGGAAAGTTTTCACACAAATTGAGAACTCTCACAGAAAGGAAAGATTACTTACCTTGTACAGTAACTTGAGTTCTTCAAGCTGTGTCCCCCTATGGGTTCTCCACGTCAGGATATCCGCATGCCCATGCCCTCTTGATTTGAGCTTTTGTCAGCCGTGTCCGTGAGTCCGCGCCTGCACCCCAGACACCCTAGTGCCCCAATACAAGAGTATATAGGGAGGGTCGGACCTGCCGCCACTTCTAGCCTATAAAATATATTAAGTAGAAATTAGACTTTGGCCTAAAATTAGCCTAAGCGAACAGGAGTATGGGAAACTGAGTCTGTCAGTGTGAGTAGAAGTTAGCAATAAGTTGGAGACAGTACGACAGAAAATAGAAGTTAGCAAGAACATGACCCGTGGTGATGTTGCTGTTACGTTTTGGTTATAACTGTTTAAGCAAGGTTTTCAGGAGTGATTTTCAGAATTTTCAATGTTTCATTAAGTGCTATCTGTATTGATAGCATAGGAAGGACATTGGTGCAGATGTTAATTTAAATAATGTGTAATAGAAAGAGCCAATGAGGAGGTGGCAGAATAAAATTATGGCAAGGGGCGGTTTAATGTTAATTAGTGTTAGCCAGGATTATCAAAGGAGCCGTTTTGTTAAATTGGGGAGAGCTGCAATTAACATCAAAAGGGGACCGTTGGGTTCCAGGATTATAAGGTTGTTTTGCACTCTGCTGTGAGTGGACTGGTCAGCCATTGATACATGAGTTCATGTTTGAGTGTAAGTATAATTGGAGTGTGGTGGAAGTGGCAATTGCATGCCTCTTTGCTTAACTAATCGTTTTTCTTTTTGAATAAAGTTTGGTTTTATTATTCAAAGTGTTGCCTAGTGGTCCTCTACTGAATAAATGTTCGGTGGGTCTGAGAGGGTGCTCCATACAGAGGAGTTTTAGTCTGTCCTCCCTCAGAGCTAAAAAACCTGTTTTTAAATCGAAAAGAAATTTTAAATTGAGAGGGAATGTGGGTTTCTCCCAAGCCATGAAGGCAGCTGGAATGTCCATCATTGCAGGGAAAGGACCTGTGGCAGGTCTGACAAAGTTTGAAGGCTGGAGTCTTGGGTATAACCCACACTCAAGGCCATGTAAGAGGCCCAGAGGGAAAAAAAAACAACAAAGGCCCAAATGGTAGGGAACCCCTGAAAGCACAGACATGTGCTAATAACAGGAAAAAATAAAGAAATAACTCAAACTAAAAAGGTATAAAGAAAGGGAGGTGTAACCAGCTGCATGGCTCAGTTTACAGACATCTCAATGCTCCATCTCAAGCAGCAACTGGAGCAGTGACAGGTCTGCCCCTCCCTACATGCCCTCGCCCCACGGCACAAGGTGTCCGGGGTGCAGGTGTGGCTCCACGTAAACTGCTGACAAGAGTTTCTGCTCAAGAGTGCACAGGCAGGCGCCTATCCTGTTGTGGAGCAGCCATAGGGACACGACTCGAAGAAGAATCGTTGCTTCTCAATTTAGTTTTTAAAAAAAAATTGAATTCCTTTAGGCGCTGCAAAACACAAGTGCTTGGCCACTGCATGTTTGTATGATTATTATTTTATTCCCCTGGAGGCCCTAGGAGGAGGAAAAGTATTAAATTAAAATCAGAGTTTTTATTGTTTGCATAGAACAGCTTCAATTTGGTTAAAGAAAATTCACTAGTATGCTCCAGCTGCTCCAGGGATGCCAGGAGCTGTAAACCCACCTTAACCAGACCGTTCCAATGGAGCGATGGCTTCTTTGCATCACAAAAGTGGGCCAAAGCAGCTGGTGCATCCTGGTGAAGCTGAGCCACAGAGCAAGGCCTCAAAAATGAGGAAAATGTTCTATCATTTTAAAACTCTAGTTCTGAAGCTTACCAGGACCTCTGAGCTGGATTCATCAACCCAGGGACTTCACTTTGCTTCTCTAGCTTTTCCTTTAACTTCCCATTTGAATACCGTATCCTCTGGGGGGTTGCTATGGAGCTGCTTTTTGGAATTGCAAACTAAGACTTCTGTCGGGGAAGCCACTGAGCTGAGGACAGGCTAAGGCAGAGCACAGTTGAGAGCTTGTTGTTCGTGAATCTGGTAAACCCTGTGTGTTACAGCGTGAACTTGGTCCAACTTGTATAACCTTAATTGAACTCCAGCTCAGTGACCTTCAAGTCAATACAGCAGCGTTGACATTCCAAAATTAAACCTTGACACCAATGTTTTGCACAGTATTTATCCAACATTTCATTGGTGCGACTGGATACAAACTCAGCTGTACTCATTTGAACTTCATTGAACTGCCTCCTGCACGTGTACTGCATAAAGGGAGATCACCACAGCTCATTATCTAGTTGTGTCGTGTAACACCCTGAGAAGTTCCTCTAAGCCCTTCACTATTCATGTGTTAGATTGGGAACTGCACTGAACTCACTTGAACTGACTAAAAGGAAAACTTCTTACCTTTAGTAAGTGGAGTTCTTCAAGATGTATTGTTTATGGGTATGTCTACAAAGGGATAAAAGACCCACGGCACACCCGCGGCTGGCCCAGGTCAGCTGACTCGGGCTCACGGGGCTCAGGGTCCAGGGCTAAAAATCGCTGTGTAGACATTTGCGTTCAGGATGGAACCTGAGCTCTGGGACTCGTCACTCCTGCAGAAACGTCTACACAGCGATTTTTCAGCTCCAGAGCCTAAGCCCTGTGTGCCCATCAGCTGATCCAGATCAGCCATGGGTTTTTATACCTCTCTGTAGACCAGGGGTCTCACACGTGGCCCGCGGGCCGCATGCGGCCCGTGGGGTTCTTTCGTGCGGCCCGCCAAGCTCCCCGCACGCCCCCCCCCCCGCCTACTCCGTGCTGCCGCGAGCCCCATGCCGCTCCCTGAAGCGGCTGAACTACTGTATGTCCCTGCAGCTCCAGGCAGGGGGGTGGGAGCCGAGTAGAGGGCTCCGTGCTCTTGCAGCTCCTATTGCCCGGGAACTGGGAACCGCGGCCAATGGGAACTTTGGGGTAGGTACCTGGAGGAGCAGCAAGAGCAGCACATGGTGCCGTTTCCCCTTCCCCTCCCCACCCCCCAGGGACTCCAGCTGCTTCCTGGAGCGGAGCGGGGCCGGGGACAGGGCAGGCATGCAGCACTGCCACCCCGCAATGCGCAGCGCTGCCACCCTGGATCCGCTCTAGGTAAGTGACGCCAGGCCGGAGCCCGTACCCCACACCCCTTCTGCACCCCACACCCCAACTCCCTGCCCTGAGCCCCCTGCCACACTCTGCACACCTCCTGCACTCCCTGCCCTGAGCCCCCGCTGCACCCTGCACCCCACCCCCCAATTCCCTGCCGTACCCTGCACACCTCCTGCACCTCAACTCCCTGCCCTGAGCCCCCGCCACACCCCACACCCCTCCTGCACCCCACACATCAATTCCCTGCCATACCCTGCACACCTCCTGCACCTCAACTCTCTGCCCTGAGCCCCCGCCACACCCCACACCCCTCCTGCACCCCCTGGGGGCAGGGAGGGGGCAGAGTTGGGGTGAGGACTTCAGGGAAGGGGTTGGAATGGGGGCAGGGAAGGGGCGAGAAGAGGGGAGGCGGGGCAGGGGCGGGGCCTCATGGAAGGGGAGGAGTGGGGGCGGGGCCAGGGGCAGCAAGTGGGGGGTGTCAGTGATGCAGCCCTCGGGGCAATGCACTAGTCCTCATGCGGCCCTCGAGGTCATCTGAGTTTGAGACCCCTGGTGTAGACATACCCTATATGCGTTCCACTTCTGGTGTGCACGTGCCCCGTGCACTCGAGAGCCAAACACTTTACCCAGCAGTCTCTGTTGGTCACACCTGCTTCTTTGATGACCTCGAGCCCCTCCAACTCAAGGGTATAAAGGAGGCAGAGTGACCAACCAACCCTCAGTTTCTGTGCCACTATCAAATCCAGGTTATTGGCTTTGACAGTAGCCATAAAAGCAGGGTGGGTCGTGGAACACATGTAAACAACACATCTCAAGGAACTCTCCAGTTACTAACGGTAAGTGACCTTTTCTTCTTCAAGTGCTTCTGGACATGTGGTCCACTTCTGGTGATTCCTAAGCAGTATGTAATAGACCAAATAGGGTACCACGAGTTTAATTCAGCAAAGACTGAAACACTGTCCTGCCAAATTGGGCATTTGAACAAGGGGCCTGAACTAAAGAGTAATGGCTGGTGAAAGTATGTACAGTAACTCCTCACTTAAAGTCCTCCCGGTTAACGTTGTTTCGTTGCTGATCAATTAGGGAACATGCTCGTTTAAAGTTGTGCAATGCTCCCTTCTAACGTCATTTGGCAGCCGCCTGCTTTGTTCACAGCTTGCAGGAAGAGCAGCCTGTTCCAGCTAGCTGGTGGGGGCTTGGAACCAGGGTGGACTGGCAGCCCCCCTATCAGCTCCCCGCGCCCCTAAGTTCCCTGTGCAACAGCCACCCAGCTTGCCGGCAGTTCAGCTGTCCCTCCCCACACTGCCATGTGCTGCTCCTGCCCTCTGCCTCGGAGCTGCTCCCCAAGCCTCCTACTTGCTGGGGGGGGGGAGACAGAGAAGAAGGGGGATAATGTCAGGGTGTCCCCCTCTCCCCTGCTCCTGCACCCCGCTTACCCCATCTTCCATAGAGAAGGGGGGACACACGACAGGGCTCAGGACGGAGGGAGCTTCCTGGCAGCAGCTTGCTGATTAACTTAACAAGGCAGTGCACTTAAGAGTGCAGTCAGCATTCTTAAAGGAGAAATGCGCATCTCTCTCTCTCACACACACACACGGTGTGTGTCTCTGTCTCGCTCTGCCATGCTGTCTCCCCTCCCTCCATTCCTGCTGCCTTGTAGAGTGTGAGGCTACATTAACAACAATGAGTTAACCCTTGAGGGCTCAACCAATTGCTAGTTCATCATTTAGCAGTAAGACATTCCCTGGGAAATATCCCACCCTCTGACTTCACCACCTCAACCAAGCTTCGCAATCATCATTGCTGTGCACAGTATTCAATTGTTTAAAACTTATAGAGTGTGTGTGTGTGTATACACACACACACACACACACACACACACACACACACAGAGTCTTTTGTCTGGAAAAAAGAAATTCCCTGGAACCTAACCCCCCTATTTACATTAATTCTTATGGGGAAATTGGATTCGCTTAACATCATTTTGCTTAAAGTCACATTTTTCAGGAACATAACTACAACGTTAGGTGAGGAGTTACTGTATGTTACTCCAAGTACACTTACATATGTTGTCAGATGCTACCGGTGGGGTGCTCTGCTTTCTCCTATGTTGATATTACTCAGCTGCGTGCGTGTGTTCCCTCTGTGTGCTGCCCCAGCTCTGCAGATCGCTGGCACAGCAGACCCGACGAGAACCCCCAATAACCACAGAGTTCAGTAAGATGCAAAGCTACGTCGAGTAGGTTTATTGCGACCTCGGACACAATTGCAGTTCCCTGTAGGTTTCTTAGCCTAACTCAGGGCATACTACGAGAAAGTGCCTCTTGGCAATGGACCCAGCTTAGTCAGTGGCGGGACTTTCCACTGCCCCCTCGGCTGGTCAAAGCTACCGCCCCAGGGATACATTCTTATACACAGGTACAAACAAGTTACACATCATCCTGACGTATTGAGGTGCCACCCTTCTACGCAGCAAGGTACAACCCCTCTACGTAGTAAGGTGCCGCCTCTCACCTTGTACAGATTGGTTTGATTAAAACAACTCTATTCATTATTTTACCCTTTTGCCCCCGTCATTGGGATGGGTCGGCCTGTTCCATGTTATTTGTGTGGAATGTCTACATTCTGTTTTTTCTGTTACTTGTTTGGCCAGCATGCCAGCATGCTGTCTGAGCCATCTCATTGCCATAGACATGAGTTGCAAAATTCTTGCTTTTTTACTTTTATTACTGTTTCTCAGAGCCTCGGTTTCTACCATCGCTCTGCATATGCCAGTCCATGTTTCCCCACTCTCTTTTTTAAATTCATATGGACCCCCTTTACTGGCAATCCACCGGGTCCAAGAGTTATCAAACTCCGTGGGGATTATAAGGGAGGGGGTCAGGGGGTTTCCTAGCTCGAGGTTTGCTGCCATGTTGGATTGCGCTTTTTAACACGGCAGGTTCGCTTACTCACCAGATCAGCGGTCGGGGTCACCAGTGTTGTCAGATGCTACCGGTGGGGTGCTCTGCTTTCTCCTATGTTGATATTACTCAGCTGCGTGCGTGTGTTCCCTCTGTGTGCTGCCCCAGCTCTGCAAATTGCTGGCACAGCAGACCCAACGAGAACCCCCAATAACCACAGAGTTCAGTAAAATGCAAAGCTACGTCGAGTAGGTTTATTGCGACCTCGGACACAATTGCAGTTCCCTATAGGTTTCTTAGCCTAACTCAGGGCATACTACAAAAAAGTGCCTCTTGGCAATGGACCCAGCTTAGTCAGTGGCGGGACTTTCCACTGCCCCCTCGGCTGGTCAAAGCCACTGCCCCAGGGATACATTCTTATACACAGGTACAAACAAGTTACACATCATCCTGACGTATTGAGGTGCCACCCTTCTACGCAGCAAGGTACAACCCCTCTACGTAGTAAGGTGCCGCCTCTCACCTTGTACAGATTGGTTCGATTAAAACAACTCTATTCATTATTTTACCCTTTTGCCCCCGTCATTGGGATGGGTCGGCCTGTTCCATGTTATCTGTGTGGAATGTCTACATTCTGATCCCTAGTGTGCCGTACCTTTTAGGTATGTATCTTCTTGCAGCATTAGCCCTTTCCTTGCCAACTTCTGTGAGCAGGGCCTGCCTTTAGCTCACAGCTTAACTTTGCTTTATGCTTAGCAAAGTCTTGACCATTACTTCAGTTCAGGCCTCAAGCCTCATACTGGGCCTTTATCAGGGCCTTCACTTACTACAACATAGATCAGCTATGGGCATTCCCCTAAAAGAGGCTGCAAAAGTGGCCAGTCTCTGGTACCATGTGACCTTACGTGACCTGGGAGTTTTAAATTGGTCACCATGTAAGTTAACTTTATGCAGTGAGACCCCCAGTTCGATACTCTCCGTGCTGAGACGGTCTGACCCTGGCATCTCTGAGCAATAGAAATATATAGCCCAAGGGACTGCCTGAATGGTTTTGTTCTAATCAGATGAAATGACAGAGCTCAGAGGACATCTAGAGTATGTAATGCCGCCCCACGCTTGAATGAATGAGGCTGTGGGGGGGGGGGTGGAACAGGTAAGTGAATGGACTAATTGAAATGGTGGAGTGTAACTTTATCCCTGTGAAAAATCATATATGGGGTAGGACCTGCCGTAAAGGCTTGCAATGCACAGACTCTGCATGCTGATATAATGGCACGAGGAATACCATTCTCCACAGGCAAATGGAGTAACGAGCCTGAGGCTAACTGCGCAAATGGAGGTCCCATCAAGCCTGGGAAGCACCAGATTAAGACTCCATCATGGAGAGGGTTAATTCATTGAAGCAAAACCTCTCAGATGAGGGGAAAAACCAGTATGGTTTTAAATCACTGAATGATGCACTGAGATAGTAGCCAAATAAACATGTAATGAGCTTACAGACAAGCCAGAGGTTTTTAAGGATAATAGCTACTCAAGGATATGAAGGACTGACGTCTCTCGCAGAGGAAGATTAAGTTGGCAAGACAAGGATGAAAAACCCGTCCATTCTGCAGAATAAATTGCCCTCATTGGACTGCTTTCTGCACTGAATCAGTATGCTCTGCACATCAGCAGAACAATTCTCCTCCACGTCTGTTGGCCAGACAGCTTCCACGCCGTAAGGTGTAGAGAGAACAAATCGGGATGAAATGTTGTCCCATTGTTCTGCGCAATTAAATCTGGTAGAAGAGGTAGAGATATTGGAGGTGTCAGTGAGAGATTTCTGATTTCCATGAACCAGCATTGCCTGGGCCAATTCAGGGCCTTTGGGATGACTGATGCCTTGCCCTGTTTGACTTTCCTTCACACACGTGGGATGAGAGGAATTGAGTGCATAAATGTACAATAGGCCGTGAGTCCAGGGGATTAGGAAGGCAATGGCATCTCCTTGAGAACCTGGACTCTGTATTCCCCGGAACAAAATACTTCGCATTTCTTGTTCTGTTCGGTCTCAAAAAGATCTGTGCACAGAGCACCCCACTGACTGAAAATGGACTTGATGACCGTACCCTTTATGGCCCATGTGTGATTCTGAGAAAAATGCCTGCTTAGATGGTCTGCCAGTGTGTTGTGTAGGCCTGGAAGGTGAACTGCAGTAAGTTATGTTGTGCCAAATACACCAATTCCATAGGATTGCGTTCCTGCATGAGTGTGTTGATCTGGTTCCTCCTTGTCTGTTTATATAAAACAACAAACAAATTTATTAACTACAAAGATAGATTTTAAGTGATATTAAGTGATAGGCAAAAAGTCAGAGTGGTTACCAAAAGAAAATAAAATAAAATATAAGCACGCAGTCTAAACTCTCAACCCTATTAGACTGGTCAACATCTAGATTAAGCCGTTTTTCTCACCCCACTGGATATTGCAGTCCTTAATATACCGGTTTGTTCCTTAAACCTGGGCTAATCTCCTCTGTTGGAGTCTTTTCTTCTCAGTGTCTTAGTTGCTTGCTGCAAAGATGGGGGCATGAGAAGGGCCCAGTACGTGTCCACTCTGTTTTATACCCTCAGTCCATGTGCTTGGGGAATCACAGGTCCAGGCATGTATAGGGGGAATTGCTGAGTCTCTCCAAGCAAGGTTGAGCAATTCCCCTGGTGTGGCTTCATGCAGGTGAGTCATTGCATTGTAGCTCCCTTGCTGGACAATGGCTGTTGATGGGTTGTTTGACACCCTGCCTGGGCGTTGGTTACTTTCCTTGCTGTTGCCTCTGGGGAGCTAATATCTGGCTGATTTCCCAAATTACAGCATGTTTTAGTGACCACCATACAACATAATTCTCATAACTTCATATGCATCAATGATACACATATGTGGATAGAGAAGTGACTTTCAGCAGATCATAACCTTTCCCCTGATACATCTAAAGCATGCCTTGTAAGGCGAGATCACGATTACATGAAAATGAGGAATATGGTTACAGTACGCTCCCCCAAGGTATAGAATGTCACAACTACTTTTTGGAATCACAAAGTGAAGACTTTGCCAGTGGAAGCCATTTAGCTGAGCATAGGAGAGAGGGGCACAAGCTAAAAACTTGTCAATAATTAATCTGATAACTTGGTGTTACAGAGTGAACTTTAACTACTTATAAAGTTCACCCAGCAACCAGTACGGTGCTAGGCATGACAAAGGTTAGCATTCACAACATGTTATTTTCTTGTGCCTGTTCCACATCCAAAATTCAGACCTGAGGGAGATTGTGTAACACAAAGTCCAGTATTTCATTGGTGATGCTGGATGTAAACTCTGTTGAACTCAACTGAGCCCCACTACCCAGGATGCACATTTACTCCTAAAGGCAGATCACTGCAGCTAATTGTCTAGTAGCATTTCAGTCTCATGGTACATCCTCTGAACCTGCCACAGAATTTTTAACATCTCAGCCCCTCGCTATTACTCTGTGAACTGTGACTGAACTGTATCAAACTGACTTAAACTGAATAAACTTGCTGGGTTTGTACCATGAGAGCCCAGATAATTCAACTCTTGTGTCCAGATTAGTCTAATTTCGCAATGTGAACTGCATTGAACTCGTGATCTCAATTCAATTGAGCAAACCAGGATAACGTCTAACAATGAGACTCCGTTCTAGGCAGATGTATTTGGGGGGCAATATGAAGGCAGGAAATGAGGCTTACCTGTAAATTTTCAAAAGGGCCGAGGGCCTAGCTTTCCTTTTTTGCACATGCAATTTGCAACGCCGTTCTCTCCGTTCACCCTCACTCATTTCTGACAACCTAGGCAGGCTCCGTACTGGCTAAGAAATGCCTCCAAAGATGCTTCGGATCTCTCTCTCTCTCTAACCCAACCCCCTCTTGGTCAGAAGCTTCCTTTGGAGAAACCCCACTGTTCCTCAGAACTTCCCCACAGCAGCTCAAAACTGCGCCCAATCCCCCCACCTGGCTCCCAGCGGCCTCACCCCCCCAGAACTGCCATCGCTCGGAGAAAGTTCAGTCCTTGGAGGCACTGGCCGTTGGGCATGAGTTCCCTTCCTCCATGTTCCCTTCAACTGCCGCTGCCCAGCCCTCTCCGGAACCTTCTGAACACAAGCAGCAAAGGAACTCGGCGCTAGGCTTCATTCACTGTTATTCCGGCTCCATCGTACTTCAGACACGATAGTTGTTTCCTTCATTGGTCTCTCCCTCTTCAGTCTTTCCAGCTGAATTAATTTTCAGTCGCTGTGAGCCCTGGTCTCCTGCCTCAGGAATAAAAATCCCTGATTTAGCTCCAAAACTTCCATCCTCCAAGCTGAGAACT
>QXTE01000125.1:6393-25101 GCA_003942145.1 Platysternon megacephalum | reverse complement strand
CCCCCCCCCCCCCCCCCCCCCCAGCCTTCCTACCCATTTTCCCCACAGTACTAATTCAAAAATCTGTTCCCAGGAAAAAAACACCTTTTGGACAGTGAAGACGTAGCCTGGTCTACACTGAAAACAACCATCAGCAAGCTACATCTCTCGGGGGGGGGCGGGGTGAAAAATCCCCACCCCTGAGAGAAGTAGCCGTAATGGGAGGCACACTCACCACCAGGGCACAAAGTTGTCAGTTTTCATCTCCAGTGCCCCTTGCAGGCCATCTGCCTTTGCATGCCATTCAGCCCTCCGGCTGAGACACGCAAGTCCAAACCTCATCCGGGATAGCAAAATGTCTAGGTGTAGTCTGAAGTCTCAAATAATCCACTTCTCTTCTGGACCTGGTGCTCAACTCTTTCTTGGGGTCCCACTGCCTTTCTCTGGCTCTGGTATCAAGCGTTGTCCTGCCCAACCTAAATCTTCCTGAGGTCTCTAGCCTCCAACAGTCTCTGGTGCTTCGGCCCTTCACAGGAGCCAACCTGCTGGTCTGCTCCCTGTGGCTTTTTCCCTCAGCAGAATTCCCCCACTGCCTCCCTTCCCCAGGGACTCCGGCAGTTTACTCACGGGTCTCCCTGCTCCTTACAGGCCTTATCTCAGGGCCTTCCCCACAAGAGTCTGGTCTGCTCCCTGTGGGCCTGTAGCGAGGCGGTGGGATACCCCACAGCCCCGCGGAGGGACGAGCCTCCCCTAGCACCAACGTGGGCGGAGCCAGTGGGTCCTGCGCCCGCCCCCCAGAAGTCACGGCGCAGGACAGGAAGTAGAAAAGCCCCGCTGCAGAGCTCAGTTGAAGGCCAGCCGTCGGAGAGGCCAGATGCCTGTGGCCTAGCTCCGGGTTGGGAAACGCCGGCAGGCTGCGGCCTACCTGAGGACTGGCCAGGCCAGCCAAGCCTGCCCCTCGCCAGCTACCCCGAGGAGCAGCCGAGCCTGCCCCTCGCCAGCTACCCCGAGGAGCAGCCGAGCCTGCCCCTCGCCAGCTACCCCGAGGAGCAGCCGAGCCTGCCCCTCGCCAGCTACCCCGAGGAGCAGCCGAGCCTGCCCCTCGCCAGCTACCCCGAGGAGCAGCCGAGCCTGCCCCTCGCCAGCTACCCCGAGGAGCAGCCGAGCCTGCCCCTCGCCAGCTACCCCGAGGAGCAGCCGAGCCTGCCCCTCGCCAGCTACCCCGAGGAGCAGCCGAGCCTGCCCCTCGCCAGCTACCCCGAGGAGCAGCCGAGCCTCTGCCCCTCGCCAGCTACCCCGAGGAGCAGCCGAGCCTCTGCCCCTCGCCAGCTACCCCGAGGAGGAGCCGAGCCTGCCCCTCGCCAGCTACCCCGAGGAGCAGCCGAGCCTGCCCCTCGCCAGCTACCCCGAGGAGCAGCCGAGCCTCTGCCCCTCGCCAGCTACCCCGAGGAGCAGCCAAGCCTCTGCCCCTCGCCAGCTACCCCGAGGAGCAGCCGAGCCTGCCCCTCGCCAGCTACCCCGAGGAACCGATGGTGCTGGAAACCTCCGAGGACACCGTCCAAACCCAGGTACCTTACAAGGGGGAGTCCGGAAGTAGCCTGGGATCAGCCGACCCTGGCCTGGCCGCAGCAGGGCCAGAACCAATGTCAGTGTGTTGCGGTCAGGATCCCCACTGACACAGAGGCGAGTCTTCCGCCGCTGTTAGGGCCCCGGGCTGGGACGCAGTGGAGCGGGTGGGCCTGCGTCCCCCCTGCCACCCCACTCACGGGTGGCTGTCTCCCCCTCGCACCAGACGCTCAGAAGCCTGAGCTCCTGATTGTGTGTTTGCTGCCCCGCCCTGACCCCGGGCTCACATTGAACTATTCGCTCAGCCCCTGCCTAAGGGCCCGAGCTCCTGACTGTTTGTTTACCAGCCAGCCCTGACCCAGGGCTTGGGCCCGTAGCGAACTATTGCGAGGCGGTGGGATACCCCACAGCCCCACGGAGGGCCGAGCCTCGGCCGAGCCCTTCTACAGGGCCTCTTCCAGCCTGACTTCACCAGGCCTCTCCCAGAGAGGGAACGCCCCCACTCCTTTCTCCTGGCCAGGTCTCCTCCCCTGACCGAGTCAACAGCTCTGTTTAAATAGTCCTCTCTCCCAGGCTCTCTTCTGAAGGTGTTATGCAGGTTTCCTTTGTGGAAGAGGACTGACAGGTCAGATACAGAGCGATTGCTTTGTGGAAAGTGTTCACCCGTAGGTGATGGGATGTTTTTGTCTTGTATCATTTTCCTGTGTGAGTTCATTCAAGACCACAGTGATTGTCTGGTTTCACTCACATAGTTGTTATTGGGGCATTGAGTGCACTTACGCCACATGTTGTGATAGGCATGTGTAAGATCCATGGACCTTGCAAAGTGTGTTGTGGGGGGCACTGATCATTGTAGAAGTGGAGATGGGAATTCAATGGAGCTATGACAATTGACAACAGCTGAGGAGCCTGTCACGGAGTTGTGGGAGACAAGGCCCTGCACCCCCGGCTTTCTGCGATTCACCATGACTCTCAGCAGGCCAGTAAAACAGAAGGTTTATTTAGACTACAGGAACACAGTCCAAGACAGGTCTTGCAGGTACAGACAACAGGACCCCCTCAGTTAGGTCCATCTTGGGGGGCCAGGGGAGGCCAGGAGGTCTGTCTGGCCTCCCCTCCATTTTCCCAGCCAGCCCCAAACTGAAACTCTCCAGCCCCTCCTCTCCCTTTGTCTCTTTCCCGGGCCAGGAGGTCACCCGATCTCTTTGTTCTCCAACACCTTCAGTTGGCACCTTTGCAGGGGAGGGGCCCAGGCTATCAGTTGCCAGGAGACAGGGTGTCGGCCATTTTCTGTGCAGACCCTTGCACACCCCTGCCCTCTAGGGCTCTGCAACAATCGCACTCCCTTATCCCACCACCTAGATACTTAAGAAATGCATAGGGGAAACTGAGGCACCCACACAGTATTTAGAGAAAACATTAAGAACATTCCCACTTCGTCACAGAGCCGCTCCCTGGCTTCTACAAACAAAGGCACTGAATAGTTTGTGAACAGATTTCAGCAGTTGTTCATTTAGACCAGTGGCTCTCAACCTGTCCTGTATTGAGTTCCCATATTAAAACAGGAACAAGTTTTGCAGCACCCACATCTCCAGTCCAGTCATAGACAAAGTGAAGATGGTTTTCGCCCCCTGAGCCTGTCTTCAGCCCTCCCAGTTGAGAACCCCCAACTCAAGACGATCCACCGTTCACTATTTGTTATCTGTAGTTCTTGATGGCATGCCGGAGTGAGAGGAGAATAACGAGTGAGGAATAATGAAGACCACGTTTTCAGATGAGCACTTGTTCTACTAATGTTCACAGAGCTTTCAAAATATATTAACATTTGCATGATTAAGCCAACAGTCCAGTGCTTGTGGACAACAATAGTCTGGTCACCGGAATAACAGTGGAGTAAATACCCCATGTTTACTTGCTAAACTATTTGCAAATCTCTTTGTATAAGTAAATCGATTCTAATATCCTTTTAGAAGTATTTTTTGTTTTGGAATATCCTGGACAGTGCACATTGCAGGGATAGAGAGCAATGGAATCCCATTAACTGTTACATCTCCTGTCCTCTAACCTCAGCTTTTCTAAAGACCTACCCAAATCTACATATGATGAAGACAACTTGGTTCAGATTATATTTGAATATTTTTATTTGGGTGGATCTGAGACCTTAACCACTACCCTGTGCTGGGGCCTGCTTTATATGGTGCTTAATCCAGACATCCAAGGTGAGAGGGATATGCTTACCTTACCATGAATCTCATTCATGTAGTAAATTAGCCAATTATGAGCCTTTTTGTAGAAGAATGCAAACACTAGTGGTGGCTGAATACGGTGAGCTACAGTCAGAAATGGATGCATGAGGGCAAGATTTTCACTCTCTGGAAACTTAACTTAGTTTTACTGAGTGCTGTCAGAATACTCCACCCTGTACAAACAACGAGAAAAACATGGTCTCAACCTCTAGGAGCTCACAGCCTAAATCTAAGGTAGACATAACAGTACCCATGGCTGAAGGCACTCAAGGCCAAACAGGAATTCACCCTCTACAGTAATATTAGGGTAAACATCCCTGCGCAGTGATCTCTCTGCAGGCTGCTGAAACAGAGCATCACTAGCTGCTCCAGAGCCAGCTGCTCCATCCTGTCCTCTTGCTCTCAGAGAAAGGAAAGGCAGAGCTGATACACGACAGGTGGATTGGCCAACCTAGATCAAGAGATAATGAAAAAAGCTTTCTTCCTTTCTTTTAGTCTTGAGCCCAGTCTGAAAGCTGCAGAGATCCCTGTGTGGAACTCCGGGCAGGTTTACACTTAAAAGGTGGCATCAGCACAGCTAACCCCCTCCTCTGGCCATTTTGTGAATAGCACCAATAGTCTGGTGGGCTCAGACTCTTGAGCAAATTCACAAATAGTTTTGGGTCGACCAAAACTGCATTTTTCAGCCGATAAACTTTTCACCCAGCTGTAATTTCAGTTCTGTGGGGAATGTGTTGCTCTCAGCATGTTCTATTAGTTTCCAGTTATATTCTTTTTTTTTAAAAAGTTGGGTCTTTAAATAAATAAACAACAACTAACGTATTGCAATGTGTATAACAGCAAATAAAAATGTCAGCGCTAATGATCCCCTTTGCTGGGTAACAGAAACAACGTTCTAGCTAGTAGTGTTAACATTCGTAGGGAAATGGCAGGAGAGGGACGAGGACGGGGGAAGGTCAGAGGAGGGAAAGGGGAATGGAGATGAGGGGGGCAGCAGCATTATGACTGGTTAAGATCGGTTGCCCTCCGATGGGAAGTACTGATGTAGCTATATCCTGTAGATCCACAGACTCTCCCTTCTTCCTGGGAAAGGGTCCTCTTCTCACTGATGAGGATCTCTCAGGATACCAGCAGGAACATTTCAGCTCACTATCAGATTTGTTGTTGTTGTTGTTTCCTGAGTTGTCCCCAAGAGCAGGGACGTGTCCAGGGCCGGCGCTTCCATTAGGCGACCTAGGCGGTCGCCTAGGGCGCTGCTATTTTGGGGGCGCCTGCGCCCCCGCCGCCCGTAAAAATTTGGGGGCGGGACCTTCCGCCGCCGCTGTTGGGGGCGGGATTTTGGGGGCGGGACCTTCCGCTGCCTAGGGCGCCAGCAAAGCTGGCGCCGCTACTGGACGTGTCTACTCATTATATTCACTGTTAGGAATGATTTTGTGGTGATCTTTCTCACCAGGGCCGGCTCCAGGCACCAGCTAAAGAAGCAGGTGCTTGGGGCGGCCAATACCAAGGGGCGGCACTTGGGTCGCTATAGGGGCAGCACGTCCGGGTCTTCGGCGGTGGGTCCCTCAGTCCCTCTGGGAGCGAAGGACCTGCCGCCGAATTGCCGCGGAAGAGTGTAGTGGCGCGATCGCGCTGCCGCGGCTTTTTT
This sequence comes from Platysternon megacephalum, assembly GCA_003942145.1. Classification (NCBI taxonomy): domain Eukaryota; kingdom Metazoa; phylum Chordata; order Testudines; family Platysternidae; genus Platysternon; species Platysternon megacephalum. Next base: position 19,662 of record QXTE01000125.1, on the reverse strand, counting down.
TTTTTTTTCCACTTGGGGCGGCAGAAAACCTGGAGCCAGCCCTGCTTCTCACTCTCCACAGCATCAGAGATGCTCTAATTTATCCCAGCCAGCTAATTTTATCATTAGGGGCCATTCTGCTAGCCCAGGATCACTGGGCCACAATGTACTCGGGCCACCCTTTCTCCTCTCACAAGACTGCTCTCCCTGTTCTGTCACATTCACGACACCCAGGGAATCTTCTACGCAAGGAGAATCCCCAGTGGTTGCTTAAGCCCGTTTTCCATCCTGTTTGCTCCGCTAAAGGAGCGCAATGGGAGTGGAGCAGGGCCAAAATCCTGGCCAAATATCACTTCCTTGACAACATCTTTACACCCTTTAACCTCCCTCCCCCCAAAAACATTTAGAATGTCTGGAAACGAGCAGTTAAGAGATTCAGCCTGTTTCCCACAGCGACACAATCTTTCATCATTCATTCCAAGCTAACCTGACTATCACCACCCACCTAAACTTCACTTTGGCCCTAAACAGTTGCAAAAATTATACGCAAGGATCAAAGTAACAAATGACTAGGAGAGTGTAAAATCCCATTTCTTATCCAAGGGACCTACTTCCAATAACCCGTAATAATTTCTTTCGCCCTTGCAATGAATTGGAATAAAATCTGTAACTCTTATTCTCCTAACAGAGCCACATACTAAGGACCATGTTACCTAGTGAAAATTATGTTCACCAGCAAGTAATAGGCTGGCACACCCCCCCACCCACACACACACACACACTTGGAACTCTGATAGTCCCTAGTGCCTTAAATAAACCACCCCTTCCTAATAGGATCGGGCCAGACTGTGCCTGAGCCATCAGGGAGTGGAGGGTGCAAGTCAGGATTCTGTGAATACCTTTGAGCTGCCACTTTCTGCATACAGGGGCAGATATTCACTGCTCTGCTACTGGTTCATGAGTCCGGATCAAAGACTTACCAGAGGGACTCCAACCAGTCTTGCAAATGAAGCATGGACCCACATTCACTTTTGGAGAAAAACATATTATGCAAGAAGCTATAAGTTAGGAATAACATTTCTAAGGTACAAATCCCCACATGAACTAGATGCACCTGACTCAGCCAGTCATTTTTTATTTCTCGCTTTACAATAATTTTGGATACCGGTACTTCAATAAGATCGTTATCCCTCACAATGTGCCTTCTCCTTCTGCCTGATCCTGCAGTGAGATGATAAGAATCTGTACATTGCCCCAGTTGCTGAGGTCACCTACTGAGCACTATGGATTCACTGCAGGATTGAGCAGAAAGGGACGATGATGGACGGAGAAACAGCAAGCCCTGAAGAAAACGGGTGAGAACTGAAGAGATTTGTTGATTTGTAACCTTTTCAGTACTACAGACATAAACGTACAACACGTAGTGCTAATCCTTTGGTGAGCTAGAAAAACGCCAGGGCACCCTCCCCCTGCTCCCTGTCCCCTGACTGCTCAGATCCCTTTCCACACCCCCGCCCCCAGATAGACCCCCGGGACTACCACGCCCCATCCAACCACTCCCCACCCCCTGAGACTCCCCCAGAACTCCCAAACCATCCAACCCTTCCCCCGCTCCCTGACAGCCCCCCGGGACTCCACTTACCACCAGGCCGCTCCAGCCGCTGGCTCCACGTGGAGCCAAAACAAACAGGCCGCAGAGCCCCAGCCCCTCCCCCGCAGCGTGCTGGCGACGCGACACTGAAGCAAGAGGAGGGGGGAGCGGGGCAGGGACTCTGCCTGCTGGAGGCCAATGGGAGTGGCTAAATCAGGCCCAAGCGCCCAATCAGCCGTGCCGCACTCTGTGTGAGGGGAAGGGAGGGGAGGGAGGAAAAATCTTGGACGCCCCCAACCACTTGGTGCCCTAGGCAACCGCCTAGTTTACCTAGTGGTTACACCGGCCCTGACTGCCCCGCTCAGAACCCCCGACCCATCCAACCCCCCCTTGCTCCTTGTCCCCTGACCGCCCCGTCGCAGGACCCCCCACCACCCCACCCCCTATCCAACCACCCCTGCTCCCTGTCTCCTGACTGCCCCAACCCCTATCCACACCCCTACACCCTGACAGGCCCCCCGGGACTCCCACACCTATCCAACCACCCCCTGCTCCTTGTCCCCTGACCGCCCCCCCAGAACCTCCGCCCCATCCAACCGCCCCCTGCTACCTGACTGCCCCCTGGGACCCGCTGCCCCTTATCCAAGCCCCGTCCGTCCGTCCCCGCTCCCAGCCCTCTTACCATGCTGCTCAGAACAGCAGGACTGGCAGCCGTGCCACCTGGCCGGAGCCAGCCACACTCCCCACGCGGCGAGCTGAGGCTGCGGGGGAGGAGGGACAGCAGGGGAGGGGCCGGGGGCTAGCCTCCCCGGCTGGGAGCTCAAAGGCTGGGCAGGACGGGCCCGCGGGCCGTAGTTTGCCCATCTCTGATCTAGGTGGTGGGACAAGGGTGTGTGATCCTTGCAGAGAGGGCAGATATGGTGACTGCCCACTGGCTTTTTGGGCAAAGAGAATGGTTGACACTTTGTATCCTGGCAACTGATGGCCCGGCCCCGTCCTCAGCAAGAATCAGCCCTGGGTGTTGGAGAACAAAGTGAGAGGCGCAGGTCAGGTGACCTGTTTACCCGGGGAAGAGACAAAGGAAGGAGGTGAGGCAGCTTGTCGTTGACTGCGGCTGGCTGCTGGAAGCTTGGCAGTCTCCTCGTTAGGGACTCAGTGGGGAGAGCCCAGGGCTCTGGATTCCTCACCCCCAGATGGACTTTGCTGTAACTTCCTGCTTTCCGGGCTAACAAGATCTGTTCTACGCTGTGTTCCCGTCGACTAATAAACCCTTGTTTTACAAGGCTGGCTGGGAGTCACTGCTGACCGCGAAGTTGGGGTGCATGGCCCCTTTGGGGGCGTGTAAGGCCTCCTCAGATGTCCCTTCCAGGTGACAGGTTTCAGAGTGGTAGCCGTGTTAGTCTGTATCAGCAAAAACAACGAGGAGTCCTTGTGGCACCTTAGAGACTAACAAATTTATTTGGGCATAAGCTTTTGTGGGCTAGAACCCAATTCATCAGATGCATGCAGTGGAAAATACAGTAGGAAGATATATATACACAGAGAACATGAAAAAATGGGTGATGCCATACCAACTATAACAAGAGTAATCAATTAAGGGGGGCTATTATCAGCAGGAGAAAAAAAGCTTTTGTAGTGATAATCAGGATGGCCCATTTCCAACAGCTGAGAAGAAGGTGTGAGTAACAGTAGAGGGGGAAAATTAGCAGGGAAATAGTTTTTACTTTGTGTAATGACCCATCCACTCCCAGTCTTTATTCAAGCCTAATTTAATGGTGTCCAGTTTGCAAATTAATTCAAATTTTGAAGTTTTGGCTCACTGCAGGAAGCTCACAGTGGGAACAAGGGTGCTGAATGCTCTGAGGTCAGACCCAGGAAGCACTGAGTCCCAGGAGGCTTCTTGCCCTGGTGAGAGTGTGAGGGGACACACACAGCACTAGAGTCCTGCCTGACTTCAGGAGACAATAGGTTACATGGTATGTCTCGGATCACTGATTCAATAAGAGTTCATTTTTAGGATCAGGTTTCCGGTGCTAATACCTGTGATTATGAATGTGAAATTCACTCTCGGTGGATACTCTGCAACACTTATCTAAAACTACCTGCTTTGGCATTCTTGCCAGTCAACTTATTCACTACAACATCTGTGAAAAGCAACCACCAAAAGGTGCAAAACCAGCTAAAGCAGATTCATGAAAAATTCAAAGGAGTATTCATGGAAAATTGCTTGCAGTACCGATAAGCAACAATCTGCCTTTCATTAGCATCCATGTACATAACGAACAGTGGAGAGAGGNCCCCCTGCTCCTTGTCCCCTGACCGCCCCCCCAGAACCTCCGCCCCATCCAACCGCCCCCTGCTACCTGACTGCCCCCTGGGACCCGCTGCCCCTTATCCAAGCCCCGTCCGTCCGTCCCCGCTCCCAGCCCTCTTACCATGCTGCTCAGAACAGCAGGACTGGCAGCCGTGCCACCTGGCCGGAGCCAGCCACACTCCCCACGCGGCGAGCTGAGGCTGCGGGGGAGGAGGGACAGCAGGGGAGGGGCCGGGGGCTAGCCTCCCCGGCTGGGAGCTCAAAGGCTGGGCAGGACGGGCCCGCGGGCCGTAGTTTGCCCATCTCTGATCTAGGTGGTGGGACAAGGGTGTGTGATCCTTGCAGAGAGGGCAGATATGGTGACTGCCCACTGGCTTTTTGGGCAAAGAGAATGGTTGACACTTTGTATCCTGGCAACTGATGGCCCGGCCCCGTCCTCAGCAAGAATCAGCCCTGGGTGTTGGAGAACAAAGTGAGAGGCGCAGGTCAGGTGACCTGTTTACCCGGGGAAGAGACAAAGGAAGGAGGTGAGGCAGCTTGTCNAGATTGAATTATCTATCCCTTCTTGATTATCACTACAAAAGTTTTTTTTCTCCAGCTGATTATAACTCATCTTAATTAATTAGCCTCTTATGGCTACTCCCCCCTTTTCATGTTCTGTATGTGTGTATATATATATATTCTTACTATATGTTCCATTCTATGCATCTGATGAAGTGGGCTGTAGCTCACGAAAGCTTATGCTCAAATAAATTTGTTAGTCTCTAAGGTGCCACAAGTCCTCCTGTTCTTTTTGCGGATACAGACTAACACGGCTGCTGCTCTGAAACCTGTCATGGAGGAACAGGACATAAGGTCATTTTCCACATAACTGTTACTGTACGGTTGAGGATCATATTTATTGCCTTGTGATTTCTAAATGCAATAGAATTATACTAATTTGTATTAATGATTGGGAGATCCAATGCATAATAGTTATTTTTGCACATTAGTAACTGAACAATTAAAATCCATCACAAAATATACCTTCCTTTGTATTGACAATTCTCATTTTAGTATTAATAAGAACATAAAAACGGGCATATTAGGTCAGATCAATGGTCCATCTAGCATTCTGTAATTCAATCTTTGCTGAGAAATGGGGTGAGACTGCTGGTTTTTGTGTAAATTACAAGGTCTGAAGGTTAGCATGGTTCCACTGTTAATCCATTAATTCACCCCTCACAATCGAACCCACTAAGAAGCTCTTCCTGTCAGTGCTCTTACCTGCTGAGAATGGTAAGAAAGCTTCTTTGTTCACAAAATTTCCATCCTGATCCAGGAAGTGATTTGGGTTGAACTGTCGAGGTGTCTCCCATTGCTCAGGGTCAAGCAAGACAGAGGTTAAATTTGGGAGAATAATGGTGCCCTGCAAGGGAAAATTTGACTCAGTTCAGTGTCTCTCCATCAGACAGGTGGGTAAGGACAGACAGTTTTCAGTTTTCATTTATCACCTTGGGTGGAAGGTCACCTAGAGAAAACCCTATGTCCTCAGGAATAAATTGGGAGTGCGCTGGACAATACATTTCTATTTGTCCTTCTGCATCTGATGACAGCGGTCATGTTGCTAGAAACACCAGCAACAAAGAGCCCAGTGCAAAAGTCTTATACCCAGAATCCTCCCTGCTTTAATATTGACTCCTCAATGGAAGCAAAAAGAGGAATGTTTAACATTTTTAAACAATTGCTTTAAATTGACAAAGTTATATTTTTCTGATGTTAAAACGGCAAGACACTGACAAGAGTTCAATGAGCTGATAACAGAATTTGAAAAGCAAGGCCATTCAGTGTGAGATTTAAAAATGGAGAAGAGATACAAGGTCCAACCCTTCTTTCTGGCCAAGAAACACACCAGGTAAGATGTAGGAGGGGGAATTAAAGGTGGGTTGAAGTCACCTTTGAGCTTCCCCTATTCTTGGCTCTGCCCATAGCGTAATGTCAAGGCCCCTAGGGGACATACTGGCAGCTGAGAATAGCCAGATCACAGCAGGCTGCAAGAGGGGTCGCCCCGAGCTCTTTGCTGATTCTGTAATGTTTGAGGAACTCCCTAAAATCAGGGATATTTCCCAGTGGCCACATCCATCAGCTTTATTATTTAGGTGTTGGAAGAAAGTGAAGGAGCTGCAAAGCAAAAGAGACTCAGGTCCACTGTGTATGTGGACACACCGATTAGTTGGATTCCTAGTCCATTGGCCCTCTGATGGAAGGATGGAGAACGGCTCTGTACCTTCGCAATGGGAAAGCCCTGCAGCATTGTGTCTTTTACACATTGTCTAGGAATTGCAACTGCAACGATGCTGCTGTAGCGCTGGATCTCATGGATCACGGCGTAGGTGTAGGGCAGGTTCTTCCGATCCTCGTAGCAGATTAATTGGGAGGGACCCAGCACAGCGTCCAGCTCCTTCTGGACTCTCTCTGAAGAGAAACATTAAGGACACTGTCACGGAGAGTGGGGGGAGTCAGGGCTCTGCACCCCTCTTCCTGGGATTCACCGTGACTCTCAGCCAGCCAGTAAAACGGAAGGTTTATTAGATGACAGGAACACAGCCCCAAGCAGAACGTGTAGGTACAACCAGAACCCCTCAATCAAGTCCTTCTGGGGGGTTTAGGGAACTTAGCCCCCAGCTTGGGGTTCCCTGCGTTTCACCACCCAGCCCAAAACTGAAACTAGAAACTCCTCCAGCAGCTCTCTCCCCCCTCCCCCTGCTCCTCCTCCCCTTTGTTCAGTCTCCCAGCCAAAGGTGTCATTTCTTCCACCACCCCCTCCTGGCAGGTTACAGCTCAGGTAGCTTCCTTCCCATCCCCACTGTAACTCCCCTGCAACATTGACCTTCCCATCCCAATGTAACTCCCCTGCCACATTCCCAGGTCAAATCCGCCCTGCTCCCTGCTTCCTGCTCCATGCTCCATCACAGACACACATTTTGGACTGTGTGCGTGTGTGTATCCTGGAGAGGGCAGCCAGACAGCAAGCGTAAAAAATTAGGACCCTTTTTTTTCCAGGGTGAGGGGTGGGTATAGTTGCCTATATAAGACAAAGCCCCTAATATTGGAACGGTCTCAATAATATCAGGACATCTGGTCACCCTAATCCTGGAGCCTTTTCTTTTCCCTGCTGGAATCTTATTTGAATCTCTCCTTTATTGCTGGGTTAACGTCAGTGGGAGGGTAAAGCCCTGACAGCAGGACAAGCGTAGCAAGTAACTGCTGCATCTCAGTACCTGGGAGAGATTATCAGCACATTCCACAGAGACCCAGACAGCAGATGGCTGAAACTCCGTGTCAGGGCCAAATTCGGCCCTGGTGAAGAGCTTTTCCCTTTCTTTTCTCTGATAGGAAGACTGATGGTGGGGGCAGCACCCTCAGTAACCACTCATGGCCATGAGTGCACTGTGCAGGGGACTGGACTAGATGACCTCTCGAGGTCCCTTCCAGTCCCACGATTCTATGGTGTCTGCTTCTGAGGCAGCAGGAACCAGGCTGCTGCACAAGGAAAGCTTTACATAAAAATGGCCGGACTGGGTCAAACCAAAAGTCCATCTAGCCCAGTATCCTGTCTATCGACAGTGGACAGTGCCAGGTGCCCCATAGGGAGTGAACCTAACAGGTAATGATCAAGTGATCTCTCTCCTGCCATCCATCTCCACCCTCTGACAAACAGAGGCTAGGGACACCATTCCTTACCCATCCTGGCTANGTTGCCCTTCTCTGAACCTTTTCTAATGCCAGTATATCTTTTTTGAGATGAGGAGACCACATCTGTATGCAGTATTCAAGATGTGGGCGTACCATGGATTTATATAAGGGCAATAAGATATTCTCCGTCTTATTCTCTATCCCCTTTTTAATGATTCCTAACATCCTGTTTGCTTTTTTGACCGCCACTGCACACTGCATGGATGTCTTCAGAGAACTATCCACAATGACTCCAAGATCTTTTTCCTGATTAGTTGTAGCTAAATTAGCCTCCATCATATTGTATGTATAGTTGGGGTTATTTTTTCCAATGTGCATTACTTTACATTTATCCACATTAAATTTCATTTGCCATTTTGTTGTCCAATCACTTAGTTTTGTGAGATCTTTTTGAAGTTCTTCACAGGCTGCTTTGGTCTTAACTATCTTGAGCAGTTTAGTATCATCTGCGAACACTTTTTACCCCTTTCTCCAGATCATTTATGAATAAGTTCTCTAGCTTCGTTTCAGAGATTAGACTCCTGTTTCTATGCCGTGCCCAGCACCTGTCCAATACAGTTTATTTCAGGTCCTGAGAGAACAACAGAGTTTTATCTGAGGTGGGATCAGCTGGGAGTACAGCTTAGCAGAGCAGGAGTTCAAAGTGTAGAGCAATCAAGACGTTAACTTAGCTGGAATCAGCTATCTGACTCCATAAAGGAGCTTAATGTACTTCTTTCAGTTAGCCAAAAGGAAGGGCAGCTGGCACACGCAGCAGCCTCAGCAAGGTCTGTGATTGCCTATAGATCGAAGCCACCCTTGCTGGCAGCTACCAACACCCTCCAGCATAACAGTGTGTATGAAATGCAAGTTGGTTTTCCATCCTGGAGGCAGAGATGACCTGTGCCTGCCAATAGTGGGTGAGGGGGAAGGAGTGAGGGCAGCCGGCTTCAGCAGTGTTAGGTACTGAGCATGCTCAGTACAAGCCAAGCAGCAAATCTGAGGGGTGGAGCATGTGATCCCCCACCCCCCCACCCACACGTTGCCTCTGCCTGGAAGTGAAGATGGAAGGGACTGAGCAGCAATAATTGAGAGAGACACTCGGGAAGCACCATCTGCATGTGCTGTAGGGGACAATAGCGTTTAGTGAATTAAAAGTCCTGCATTTGCGCAATCACAAAGACAACTTTGCCAACTAACAACTCTGAAAGCACTTCCCCGGCCAGGGGCACGTTCCTCACTGAGGACTATGACTACAATAGCATGTTCCTCTAAAGGAGGCCTCCACACCAGCATCACCCTGTTCCTGGCAGCACCAACACACACTAGGACTTGTGGCCCAGAGGGACACCTGAGAGTTAGAGACTGTGTTGCAAGGCATGCTGGGAAGGAGGTAGAGTATATAAGTAACTCCCTTCCTTCATAACTAAGAGAGGGTGAAATGATTACTGACAGTCTCTTCAAAGGACCTTGAGAGAACCCGTGTATAGAGTCAGATGGCTGGAGAAGGAACCCTAAGGAGGGGAAAATGTTTAGATACTTGTGACTCAGGGAACCGCTGGGAAGAAGAAACCCCGACTGTGTGACATTTGTTTGCGTTGGGACTTTGTGATTTATTTGGACGTCTGAGTTTATCTGAATGAAGCAACAGTATCTTGCGGAAAGGTGATAGAGCTTGGCTTGAGAAGCAGACACAAACTGGAAACCCCCATATCTCTAAGAAGCAAGGGGCAGTGACCGGAGGTCAGAAATCGAAGAGGCCTGACTCAAAGCTCAGTCCAGGCATCTGCTTCTATATCAGGGACCCATCTTGGAGCTGCAGCCACCAACTGCCAGTTTTAGACTTACAATCACCTAACAGAATTGTGCAGAAGTGGGTACTTTCTACATAATGCACCATCTTATGTATGGTGCATGTACCTTCCCCAACCCCCTCACCTTGGACATCTGGGTAAGCCACCATATAAAGCACTGCCCAGCGCATGGTGGTGGTTGTGGTTTCTGTCCCTGCCAAGAAAAGGTCGAAAACAGTCTGGACCAGGTTGTCTTCATCAAAGGTCGAATCGGGGTCAGCTTTGCTCTGCAGGTGACAGTCAAAGGTTTGAGGTTAGGGTGCAAAGGCAGGACAATCTGGGTAATAATGAGTGTCACTCTGTCCTGATTTNAGTTAGCCAAAAGGAAGGGCAGCTGGCACACCCAGCAGCCTCAGCATGGTCTGTGATTGGCTATAGATCAAAGCCACCCTTGCTGGCAGCTACCAACACCCTCCAGCATAACAGTGTGTATGAAATGCAAGTTGGTTTTCCATCCTGGAGGCAGAGATGACCTGTGCCTGCCAATAATGGGTGAGGGCAGGGCCGGCGCTCCCATTAGGCGACTTAGGCGGTCGCCATGGGCGCTGCTATTTTGGGGGCGCCTGCGCCCCCGCCGCCCGTAGAAATTTGGGGGCGGGATCTTCCGCCGCCGCTGTTGGGGGCGGGATTTCGGGGGCGGGACCTGCCGCCGCCTAGGGCGCCGGCAAAGCTGGCGCCGCTACTGGGTGAGGGGGAAGGAGTGAGGGCAGCCAGCTTCAGCAGTGTTAGTTACTGAGCATGCTCAGTACAAGCCAAGCAGCAAATCTGAGGGGTGGGGCATGTGATCTCCCACCCCCCCGCCCACACGTCGCCTCTGCCTGGAAGTGAAGTTGGAAGGGACTGAGCCGCAATAATTGAGAGAGACACTCGGGAAGCACCATCTGCATGTGCTGTAGGGGACAATAGCGTTTAGTGAATTGAAAGTCCTGCATTTGCGCAATCACAAAGACAACTTTGCCATCTAACAACTCTGAAAGCACTTCCCCGGCCAGGGGCACGTTCCTCACTGAGGACTATGACTACAATAGCATGTTCCTCTAAAGGAGGCCTCCACACCAGCATTACCCTGTTCCTGGCAGCACCAACACACACTAGGACTTGTGGCCCAGAGGGACACCTGAGAGTTAGAGACTGTGTTGCAAGGCATGCTGGGAAGGAGGCAGAGTATATAAGTAGCTCCCTTCCTTCATAACAGAGAGAGGGTGAAATGATTACTGACAGTCTCTTCAAAGGACCTTGAGAGAACCCGTGTATAGAGTCAGATGGCTGGAGAAGGAACCCTAAGGAGGGAAAAATGTTTAGATACTTGTGACTCAGGGAACCGCTGGGAAGAAGAAACCCCGACTGTGTGACGTTTGTTTGCGTTGGGACTTTGTGATTTATTTGGACGTCTGAGTTTATCTGAATGAAGCAACAGTATCTTGCGGAAAGGTGATAGAGCTTGGCTTGAGAACCAGACACAAACTGGAAACCCCCATATCTCTAAGAAGCAAGGGGCAGTGACCGGAGGTCAGAAATCGAAGCGGCCTGACTCAAAGCTCAGTCCAGGCATCTGCTTTTATATCAGGGACCCATCTTGGAACTGCAGCCACCAACTGCCAGTTTTAGACTTACAATCACCTAACAAAATTGTGCAGAAGTGGGTACTTTCTACATAATGCACCATCTTATGTATGGTGCATGTACCTTCCCCAACCCTCTCACCTTGGACGTCTGGGTAAGCCACCATATTAAGCACTGCCCAGCGCATGGTGGTGGTTGTGGTTTCTGTCCCTGCCAAGAAAAGGTCGAAAATAGTTTGGACCAGGTTGTCTTCATCAAAGGTCGAATCCGGGTCAGCTTTGCTCTGCAGGTGACAGTCAAAGGTTTGCGGTTAGGGTGCAAAGGCAGGACAATCTGGGTAATAATGAGTGTCACTCTGTCCTGATTTGATGCCCAGCAATGTGCAGTGTCTATAACTTTACAAAACCAAACAAGTCTGTATTTTTAAAAGAACACTGGGAACCAGGAATGAGGATTCCATCCCTCCATGCTCCTTCATCGTTTCCACATGCAATGTCTGTCACTCAAGCTTTGCTCCCGGGTCAGGATTGGACCCAGTGTTAGTGCAGTATTCAGAGGACCTGTTAAGGACAAAGTGGGTGGGAAGCTAGAGCACCAGCAGCTGAAGTCTCCCTCCCAACTGGACCAAATACAGCATGAAGAGCTTTGAAATCTGACGGCATGGCTGTAGCAAGAGGTGAAGAAAAGTTCCTTTGCTTCCACCACACGAGTTGCAAAATCCTGCTNTGTGATAGACAGTCCTGGGTGCTTTAGTTGGGTTGTTTGCATCTGTTGGCAGAATCTCATAGTGCCAGGATTTGTCTAATTATTTTGCAGTTAACATTGTTCAAATGCAGAACTTGTTAGTGCTCAACAAGACAAATGCAACGTCTCCTCTATTTGACTTGAATCCAGGGAAGCTCATGACGTTCGTGAAGTGCTGGGGGATATTTGTGCTCTGACCAGCGAGTTCTATCTATGACTTTCTTGGGTGGTAAAAGGGAGGGAGGAGGAAGTGGGGGCATGGTTGGACGTGATTGTCGGTGCCTCCCAGAGGGAGACATTCTATTCGAGGCCTGACACACTGACCAGTTAGAAAATGGTCCCAAGTTGGGGTACATAGTAAGGCCTCCTGGGTGCTGAGGTAATAATACAAAAGTAGATCTGGCAAAAACAATTGTTTTCCAGATAGTAATTTTGCTGACAAATGCATCTTTTTGGGCACCAAAGCTATTTGTGAATTCAGGTCGAAATTGGTGAATAGTTTCAGCCAAAGAAAGAAACAGGAAAAAAAAAGACAAGAAAATGAAGGATGGTCTAAATATTTTGACTTTTTGTTTTGAAAACTAGTTACATTAATTTTAAAGGGTGCAAAACATCCCAAAACTAAATGAAAAACTGAAAAATAAACCATTTTGTGTTGAATACAATGTTTCATTCAAACCCAAAATAATGTTTGTTTTCAGGTTTTCATTTCTTTTTCAGCCTGAATGGATTTTTTCCCCCAGAGTTTTTGGTTTGGCCCCTGAACCAACCAATATCAATTATTCGCTCACTTCTGTAAGGAAGTACAAAACTAAACTTGTTTAGGGTCTTTCCGACAGTTTTTTCTCCATGTGCTAGTGCCTATTTCCACCCCTGCTAGACATCATTTTCCATGTGCAGTTTTGTAGCCAACAACAGTTTCATTTTCAAGTAAAAGTTCATGGGGCCCTTTATCAGTCGTATCAAATATTAGATCCAATGTGTTCCTTGAATCCAATAGTTCTGTGATTCATTCAAAAAGAACAATGTTTGTCTAGTATGATGTATATTTTAAATCCCCATTCTATTTACTACTCACAGTACTGATGTCTCTGAGCACTGACTACAGCATATCTTTCTCCTTACTATTAATTCCATGATATTATTAAGGGTTTAAATTACACTTACTGGACAGTAATTGCTCTTTTCCATCTTTTAAAATCTCCTTACCACCTCTGTTTGCTTTTTCCCATTACTTTGATATCACCCTAGTCTCCATGGCAATTTGTTTTGGTCATTATTTCTAAACCAACATTCATATAATATTAGGGTCTTGGAAATTTAAAAAAAAAAAATCTCTTCACAAATTGTCTATAAAATCAAAGAACTTGATCCTACTCCCATTGAAGTCAATGACAAAACACCCCGTGACTTCAATGGGAGGAGATTAGAACCGTAAAATCACATGAAACATTTCAGAGGGTTCTTTTCCATCTTATCCTGGGGAAATTTTTGTTTATACCAGAGGACAG
>QXTE01000124.1:4911360-4982039 GCA_003942145.1 Platysternon megacephalum | reverse complement strand
CCCCCCCCCCTTTACCTTTGTTCCGGTCTTTCCTAAACAGAACATACCCTTCCATACCTGTACTCCAGTCGTGACTACCGTTCCACCACGTTTCAGTTATTCCCACGATATCCGGTTTCAATTCTCGGACCAGGAGCTCCAATTCCTCCATTTTGTTACCTAGGCTTCTAGCATTAGTGAACAAACATCCTAATTTTTGCCGTTTGGCTTCTCTCACCTTTGTTACCCAATTCGGTAGGGACACCGTACCGTCAGTATGACGTATCGGTCTAGTATCCCTCCCCCCCCTCTTCCTTATGTCCAAACCCCTCCCTCTGTCAATATCAGTTTTTATCCCTTCGTCCACCCTCTCAATGTTAAAGTCTGGCGTGGAGAGTGCCCGGACATCTCCCAACCGTCTCCCCGCAATTCCTAGTTTAAAGCTCTCTCGATCAGATGTGCCAGCCTCCCTCCTAGAAGTCTATTTCCTTCCCTACTCAGGTGGAGCCCATCCCGCGAGAACAGTTCTCTGTTCCCGAAAGCCTCCCAGTGGCCATACATCCCAAAGCCCTCCTTATAGCACCATTCCCTGAGCCAACTATTTATCATCACAATCCTGTCCCCCCTTTGCCGCCCTTCCCTAGGGACAGGCAAAATCCCACTAAAGATTACCTGAGCCTCGATTTCCTTAAGCGTCTTACCCAGCCTGGCATAATCTCCCTTGATTCTCTCCAGCGAGAATCTAGCCGTGTCATTCGTTCCTACATGAAGGATGATCAACGGGTTCTTACCTGCCCCTTTTAGGATCCTTTTCAACCGCAGGTCCACATCACGAATCTTAGCGCCCGGTAGACAGCACACCCTTCTGTTCTCCGGATCGGCCCTGGTCACCGGCCTGTCCAACCTTCTCAGTAAGGAATCCCCAATTACGTAGACCTGCCTTTGCCTGGTGACAGTGCGCTCTGCTAGTCTATCCCCCGTTCCCCCTGGTTGTACGCTCCTCCCATTCCTATCATCACTTACAGTCCCCTGTAAGCCATTCTGTATCCTCCCCGGGCCCAAAGTCGGTGCTGTCTCCATCGACTCCTCCCCTCTTGGTATCGGACTACACGCTATTCTCTTTTTCCTCGCCCTCCCACCATCAGCTAGCACCCGCTGTACCCCCTCCTCATTCTCCAAACCTTCAAACCTGTTATGTAGCTCTATTTCCCCCTCACTAGCCCTCCTTTTTNACTTACAGTCCCCTGTAAGCCATTCTGTATCCTCCCCGGGCCCAAAGTCGGTGCTGTCTCCATCGACTCCTCCCCTCTTGGTATCGGACTACACGCTATTCTCTTTTTCCTCGCCCTCCCACCATCAGCTAGCACCCGCTGTACCCCCTCCTCATTCTCCAAACCTTCAAACCTGTTATGTAGCTCTATTTCCCCCTCACTAGCCCTCCTTTTTCCATGTCTGCTTCTCACGGTCACATGCTTCCACTGACCATGCTCCCCACCCAGCATTCCTCCCTCACAGGCCTTTGCCCCTGCTTCCACCTGTACCCCTGAGCATTCCCCTTCACCCACACCTTGCCTTTGCTCTATCAGCTGCTCGAACCCCCTTCTATGCTGTATCAGGGTTTCTACTTGCATCTCCAAACCTCGGATCTTTTCCTCCATCAGCTCTATTAGGCGGCACTTCATGCAAACATACCTCTGCTTAGGCACCCCCGCTAGGACCATGTACATACCGCAGCTGCCACATGCAATCATCTGCATTGAATCCTCTGCTGCTTGGCTCATGGCTGTTGTTGCCTCTGCCTCTATCAGCATTCTCACCTGGGGAACACAACACACAGAGCACCGCGCCCCCTGCCCCCTTCCACCTCCCCCTGTAAACTCCCACTCAAACTCCCCTGTTAGCAGCCCTGTTCGCCGGCTCCTGTGATCCTGGCTCTCCGGGGACACCTCCTCTCCAGCATCCTGCTGCTCATCTTCTGATGGGTCTAGCCAGTCATCCTCAGTGTAGGGAAGAGTGCAGATAACTTGGTCCAGGCTGGCCAGTGAGGCAGTAGTTCCCCACTGCTCCCTAGTGGCTTGGTGGGCCAACCAACACAGGTCACAAGTGGTGGAGAATGCAGGCAGCGACCCCTATCCCTGCAGGCAGGGATTAGAGCAAGGAGGCCTCTGAAGGAAGATGGAGATGGAGAGGCTTATCCAGTTTCTGGCTGAGAGTCAGCAGCAGCAGCAGCAACAGCTCATACAGCAGCTGGTCACCCACCAGCAGCAGCTACTTCAAACCTTGGGGGCCCAGCACCGCGAACAACAAACCCAATGCTTCCAACAACTTGCCACCTGTGGCCGGGCCCCGGTGGGGCTCAACCGGGGGAGGGGAGGGGGCTACGCCAACCCCCCCTGCTCCACCGATCCGTCTGGCCAAGATGGGGCCTGAGGATGACCCGGAGGCCTATTTGGTGACCTTCGAGTGGGTGGCCGCAGTGGCCGGTTGGGCACCAGACCAATGGGCGACCCTCCTCGCCCCCTATCTGACGGGGCCAGCTCAGACTATGAGGCCCGCGTTTATGCTCAAGTAAAAGTGGCTATCTTGGATGCCTTTGATATCACCCCGGAGACATTTTGGCGACGGTTTCGGGGAAAAGTTTACCCACCAGGCGCCCAGCCCCAGGCCGTGGCCCAGAAATTAAAAGATGCAGCTTGCCAATGGCCACAACCTGAGCGTCGACCCTCAGTGTAGGGAACCCTCAGAAGTCCAGGCGATGTTGGAGCTGGGTGTTATTGAGCGCTCCCAGAGCGAATGGCAGAGCCCTGTCATCCTCGTCCCAAAGCCAGATGGGAGCCGGCAGTTTTGCATGTGATCCTTTTCTGCAGAACTGCTGCTTAGCCATTCAGTCCCTAGTCTGTAGCAGTGCATGGGATTCTTCCGTCCTAAGTGCTGGACTCTCACTTGTCCTTGTTGAACCTCATCAGATTTCTTTTGGCCCAATCCTCTAATTTGTCTAGGTCCCTCTGTATCCTATCCCTAGCCTCCAGTGTATCTACCACTCCTCCCAGTTTAGTGTCATCTGCAAACTTGCTGAAGGTGCAGTCCACGCCATCCTCCAGATCATTAATAATATCCACAGAGCCAGTTATCTCATTACAGAAGGCAATCAGGTTGGTCAGGTATGACTTGCCCTTGGAAGACTTCTACAAACCCATAAAAAAAAGATTATGAAGGAATTACTGTAGGTTTGGAGGAGATGGAAGCTAATCAAACCTAAATAAATTTCCTTGCTTCATTCTTTGACACTGGTGAATTGTCGTAGCCATAGGAATCCAAATTTTTTACTGGTGCTTCCAGAGCTGCAGTTTTATAGCATATTCTATTCTATTTCACATAGGTTCTAATACCACACTCATCACCTTAGTATCTGAGCACCTTCCTGTAGTGCAGTAAGCTACATGACTGACATTTGTCATATTTGGTTAGTTCTTTCTCGCATCGTCTCCATAGGCAGAGAAATTGGGTGCAGGGGAGAGCTTTGTTTTGGTAGCAATTTGTTGTTGTTTTTGCTTTTGTACATGCTGCTTTGTTTTTATATTAGAGAAGGCAGGCAAGGTTGGAGATGTGCACCTTGCACTTCAGGGAGTTAATTCTGCAGTCTGGAACAAGCTCCCAAGAAAGCTCGGTCTCCTGCACAGACAAGCTTTGCTCTTATTGCAGAAAGTCCATTGTGTCAGAGAAAAGGATTTGTCAACTCAAGTCTTTCTCATGGAGCATTAGGTGATCTTTTAGATAGCCATATGATAAGGAAGCAAGAGTTGTGCACACATTCGCCTCTTGACTTTCCTCTTTGCAGTTGAATGAGTTGGCAGTTTCAAAGAATCACACCTGCCATACTGCCATATGGTGGCCAAGAAAAAGCCCTTCTGAGGACAGAATTACCAAGCAGACCAACCCAAACAAAAATCTGCCCTAAATATACACACCCCAGGCAAAATAATAGAGAAGAGCTGACAGCAGCATTGCAGTTCCCTATCCTCATATTTGGAATTATCACAGGGTATGTCTGGAGCATCAGACATCTTCATACAAAATAAAAATCCTGGACCTTCAGTACAAAACTAGAAGTACATCCAGAATGCTACTGAGAGTGCTTCTGCATTGATAGGTGTGCCTCATAACCACACAGTCCCTGGCAATGAAAAACCCTAGGAGCAGAAGGCACAGAATTTACATGGCCAAGCCACTTCATTGGCCAAACAGGCCACCCTAGAAGGATCTTGGTTTAAGAATAAGAGGTGATCAGAAAGCCACTGAGGTTTAGAGTGGTAGGTAGTGACAGGTGTTCCATGCCCAGACATCTTTCCTAAATTTTCTATGTATTTGTTTTTAGATGTCTGTACTCATTTATGATTATCATTTTTGGTTGACATTAGTTGCATTTGATTTTAAAAACAAGGAAAAAGATGATGTACTAGCAGTCACTGGCCTCATGGGATTCTGACCATGTGTTAGAAATATAACCTTACATAACCCAGAGACTGAGGCCAGGAAATTAAATGAATCAGTCTTTTACCAGCAGTCCTGTGTGCCGCACCCTAACTAGATTGGCAGCAATGGATTGTTATCAAATATCCTATGGCAAATTTCTCAAGAATCAGTGTTTTAAAAACTATGAACTGGCCAAATTCTAGGTTGGTAATTATATTTTGCTAGTCCAACTCTCCTTTGATTTCAGTTGGCATAACACTCCAGTTCCTGTCAAAATTTGATGTGTAGTGTTGTTTGTTTTTAAATAGCTTTTTAAATGGTAGATTACATTATCCCTGTATATACAGTCTGGAAAGTGCAAGGTGCAGAGCTCTTGATAACTATACGTTCATTTTCCCTATTAAGATCAGAAAGTCAATGTTGCCATTATTTTTTCTTTATATTTCTCATTTCAGGAAGTGAGCCTGTAATCCCAGGACACACTATTTTTTAAGTACCTCTTCTGCATCTTGCATTTTCTGGATTTCCTTTAATTTCAGTAAGGGCCCAACACTGCTCACACTGAAGTAAATGGGGAGTGTTGCCATTAACTTTAATAGGAGAAGGATCAGGCCCTAGTAACATTTTCCTCTTAGTTTAGAACTACACCCATCTTAATGGACTCCAGGCTAAGTTCCCTCTAAGCTGCATGGTTGCGTGGCTGTGCAGCAGCCTATTAAGTCCCATGCAGGTGCTCAGGGCTGCAGTGGGGAAAGGCACCCCTCCCTGCCGGCCCTAGCGCGGACCTGCAGCAGCGTGGAGAGATGCTCCTCCCTGCCAGCCCAAGCATGGACCTGTCTCGGCTGGGGGAGAGGAGCCCCTCCCTCGGCCCGGCTCCAGCGCAGACCTGCCTTGGCCAGGGGAGGAGTTCCTCCCTCAGCCTGGCACAGGCCCGCCGGAGCTGCCGGAGAGAGGAGCCCCTCCCTCGGCCCAGTCCAGCCCCGCCGGAGCTGCTGTGGCTGGGGAGAGGCATCTCTCCCCAACCCCGGGCTGCTGCGGTGAGAGAGGGCTGGGGGGGAGTCATCTCTCCCCACTGCAGCCCCAGGGCAGCCTGCACCCCAAAACCCTCATCCTCAGCCCCAACCCAGAGCCCACACTCCCTACACCCCAACCCTCTGCCCCAGCCCTGAGCCCCCTTCTGGACCCCAAACCCCTCATCCCCAACCCCACCCCAGAGCCCACACCCCCAGCCAGCCCCCTCATCCCCCCACACCCCAACCCTCTGCCCCATCCCTGAGCCTCCTCCCACACTCCGAACCCCTCGGCCCCACCCCTGCCACATGAATTTTGTCATGTGCACCAATATGAAGGTGATGTGTCACACATCATCTCCATATTGGTGCACATAGCAAAATTCATTCTGCACATGGACATAACAAATTAGAGAGAACACTGACTCCAGGTTCCTGATTTTGAATATAGAATTTGCTTAACCATACTCATACTGTTGTATCATCTCTACATAATCACAGAAGATCTGTTTCATTCAATTCAGTTGTTTCTGTCCTATGAGTCTGAGCAAGCAGGTGTTTAAAAATGTGCCTTGATCTAGTATTGGTTTGTAAAAACATGTTTCACAATGGATAACTATTCTTCCACATGAGAATGTTCAGATTTACTTGACTAACCTGAAAAACAAGGACTCTTTCAATGATCTTATGCAGGGAAAATGCCTCTTGTTCTTCTTTGTGGTGCCAAACCTTGGATAGCTACTATTTGTTTAAAGAAATGTGTTCCTGTGATGGGGTGTCCACCCCACACAAGTCTTGAAGGGGTTAAGGTGGGTAGGTGGGACAATTAACTTATCAGGCTGCACCTGGAGGAGCCAGGGCACAGGGATTGATTAAATGAGGCTCAGCTGGGCAAGAACAGGAGGGACCTGTATAAAGCCCAGGAGCTGAGAGCAGAAGGGCTTATAGGGGAAGTAGTCTGCAGTCGTTTCCTGGGAGAAGGAAAGTGTGTTTTGGGCTAGAGATAAACAGTCTACAGTTACTTCCTGGGAATTTGGGCTGGCAAACCCAGAAAAAAGGGAGGACCAGAAAAGGGTAGGAAGAGCTCAGGGGAAAACCAGCAAGGTATGGAGTAGGGTAGACCTTGGCCGCTGATGACAGGACCCCTGAGCTGGAATCTGGAGTAGAGGGTGGGCCCGGGTTTCCCTACCAGCCACTGGGTGAAGTACCTGGAAGAAGCTAATCCCCAGAGCAGCCAGGAGAGGTGCCCTAACAGTGAGTGGACCCCATGACAGATGCCTCTCCTGCTAACTTTTAACTGACTTTTTTTCTTGAGCTATACTCTTGAATTATCTTTTGTTCCTAGTAGAAATAGTTGCTTGGTCCTGGGACTAAACTAAAACTATGTGTACTCTACAGCAGAGTGTAATAAGACCATCTATAACACCAAACATGTCAATGAAGGAAACAGGGAAAGAAGAACAGTGGTCAAGGAGAGAGGAAGAGGCTATTGCAGTAAAGTGTATATTTTTATTCCCTCTTGCTTCCTCTTGTTACAGGTTCATTAGCTACTAAATATCTTCCAGATAAATTATAACATCACAACACCAGGTAGAGGAGTAAGAATAACTCCTAGTCCTTTTTTGAATATGGACAACTACCAAGGGCGCCACTTAGGGAGAGCAGAGGGGTGCTGCTGCCCCCCTGCCCCCAGAGTTTTATACAGGAAATGTGCTCCCAGGTGGAGCTCTTACCTGCACAGCATTAGTGTGGAATGTGAGTTCTGCAGAAAAGTGCTTCTCCCAGCTCCTGTTCCTGGGGCAGGGAGTCAGTGTTTTTGTTTACAAACAGAGACAGGGTGATTAAGATAAGAAAAGGTTGGTAATTAAATTAAGGATCTGGAAGTCCTTAGATGAACCTGTAAAACAGGAATCTGTGTGTGTGTGAAAGAGAATGCAGGGGACTGAGAAGAAATACAGCCAAGTCTTCTGAGCCAAGGTTGCATTCAGAAAAGAGGGAGATGTGAGGAGAGTAGGTGAAAAGAAGGGGCCAAAACCCAGGGAAGGGCTAGCAGTGGTATAGAGAAGTTCCCACACTACCTGTGGTACTCATGTGGCCCCATCACCATAGAATCTGAGTGTCTCACATCACAGCCCCCCTCAGTGAAATAGAGAAGTGCTGTTATCCCCTACTGTACAGCTGGGGCACTGAGGGACACAGACTAAAGGCCAGATTTTCAATGCTATTTAGGGCATGGCTACACTCGAAACTCCAAAGCCGAGTGTAGTGCTCCCGTGACAGCGCTTTGAAGTGCGAGTGTGGTACTCGACCTCCCCGAGGGGATTAGCTTACAGCGCTGGGAGCATGGCTGGGGCACTGTTTACACTGGCGCTTTACAGCGCTGTAACTTGCTGCGCTATGGGGTGTGTTTTTTCACACCCCTGAGCGAGAAAGTTGCAGCGCTGTAAAGCGCCATTGTAGCCATAGCCTTAGGCACCTAGTGGTTAGGTGCTTTGTAAACTCCACTAGATGCTTAGCTGCATCTTTGTGTGTCCAAAACCCCTTGAAACTCTGTCCCTAAGGCACTGGCCTGAGATCCTACAGGAAGCCCACAGGGAAGGGGGAGTAGAACCCAGGTCTCTTAAGGCTAGCTCCCTATGCACTGGACCAAGAAGGCCAGTTCTGAGGGTATGGCTACACTTGCAGATGTACAGCGCTGTGAGTTAAACCTACCTTTGTACAGCTGAGTAGGGAAAGCGCTGCAGTCTGTCCACACTGACAGCTGCCAGCACACTGTCGTGGCCACATTTGCGGCACTTGCAGCGGCATTATGGGCAGCTATCCCACAGCTATCCCACAGAGCACCTCTTCGCATTCTGGCGCCAGGGGTTGTAGGAAGGGGGTGGGGGGTGCGGGGCATTCTGGGTCCTGTCCCAACCCCCTTGATGCATCGCTTCACATCCCAGCAATCCCTGTGTTTCCGTCCACATTTGGCGCCATTTGGCGCCATCTTTCAACGCCATCTTTCAACGGTTTCTGTGCAGCGCGATCTGTGTTCCGTTTCGGTCTGTGGGAAATGGAGCCCAAACTGCTGAGGAGTATGCTGACGAGTCTCACCAGCACGTCATGTTTGGCAGTTGAGCTATTCCTTAAGATCCAAAGCGACAGTGAGGAGTCCGACGATGATAGCGAGTCGGGTAATGTGTATGACACGAAATTGCTTGTGGCATTCATGGACATGCTCAGCACCATGGAACGCCGCTTTTGGGCTCGGGAAACAAGCACCGAGTGGTGGGATCACATCGTCATGCAAGTCTGGGATGACGAGCAGTGGCTGCAGAACTTTCGGATGAGAAAAGCCACTTTCATGGGACTGTGTGAGGAGCTCGCCCCCACCCTGCGGCGCAAGGACACGAGATTGAGAGCTGCCCTGCTGGTGGAGAAGCTATTGCAATCTGGAAGCTGGCAACTCGAGACAGCTACCGATTGGTAGCGAACCAGTTTGGAGTGGGAAAGTCGACCGTTGGAATCGTGTTGATGCAAGTTTGCAGGGCCATTAATCGCATCCTGCTCAGAAGAACTGTGACTCCGGGTAACGTGCAGGACATTGTGGATGGCTTTGCACAAATGGTTTTCCCTAACTGTGGAGGGGCGATGGGATGCATATTCGTATTCTGGCACCACCCCACCTCGCATCCGAGTACGTTAATCGGAAGGGGTATTTCTCTATGGTTCTCCAGGCGCATGTGGATCACCGTGGGCGTTTCATTGACATTAACGCAGGCTGGCCCGGAAAGGTGCATGATGCACGCATCTTTTGGAACACTGGCCTGTTCAGGAAACTGCAGGCCGGGAATTTTTTCCCAGAGCGGAAGATCACCGTAGGGGAAGTCGAAATGCCCATTGTGATCCTTGGAGACCCCGCTTGCCCGTTAATGCCATGGCTCATGATACCCTACACAGGGAGCCTTGACAGCAGCAAGGAACGGTTCAACTACAGGCTGAGCCGGTGCTGAATGACTGTGGAGTGTGCTTTTGGCCGTTTAAAGGGCCGCTGACGATCTCTGTATGGGAAGTTGGACTTGGCCGAAAACAGCATCCCCGCGGTTATATCCGCGTGCTGTACCCTCCATAATATTTGTGAAGGGAAGGGTGAAAGATTCAGTCAGGCATGGACCTCCGATGTTCAACACCTGGAGGCTGAATTTGCACGGCCAGAGAGCAGGGCTATTAGAGGGGCCCAGCACGGGGCTGCAAGGATTAGGGATGCCTTGAGGGAGCAATTTGAGGCTGAAAACCAGCAGTAATGTCTGGTGCCCTGCACGGGAGTGAAGTGCAGGGGTTACAATGTTAGTAGGAATCTGTGTTTGCTAAGATGATTTGCAGTGCCTGTTTCTTTCCTGGGCTAAGGTATCTTTTACTTTATGCAATAATAAAGAATGTTTTCAAAGGCAAAATATCCATTTATTGAAAAGAAACACAACTGTTTGGGAATCAGAAAGGGCAAGGGGGTGGGGTGGGGAATGGTACAATCACAGATTTGCGTATGTCCTGTCTGGAGTGCTGTGCAATGAGTGCTGCACTTCAGGATGGCTATACTGCATGGTGATGGGGGTTGAGTGCAGAGGGTAAGGGTCGTAGTTCTCAGGGCTGGTTGGTGAAGATACAGGTGTTGGAAGCAGCTGGTGGCGGTAAGAACCCGGATGTTGGGGAAAGTGGGTTGGAGGTGACATGCGGGCACAAGGGAAAGAGTTTTGGGACAAGGGCTACGGGGGGAGGGGTGGGTGGGTGCGGTAGTGCTCCGCCTGCATGGCTACGAGCGCCTGGATAGAGTCCGCTTGGCGCTCCATGATGCTTATCAGCTGATCCGTGCTTTGCTTCCGGTGCGCTGCGTTTTCCTTGCGGATCCTGCTTTTGCTCTCCCTCCACTCCTGCGCTTTTTGATTCTCTGTAAGAGATTGATGCATCACTTCGTGCAGCATATCTTCTTTGCTTTTTCGCGGTCTCTTCCAGAGTTTTTGCAGTCTCTCAGCCAGTGATAACATGGACTGCTGAGATCTCAAGGTTGCATCTGTAAAGGCAAAATGCAACACTTAACAGAGGCAGCATTGTTTATACCAGACAGAGTAATGATTCCCCCGCACTTAAGGAGGGCACACACAGTCTACACACTAGCATAATTTTCCCATCCCAAAGAGAGCGCACATAACCCATGGGAGCCCCAAAATGGTGAGTAAGGGGGACTGATTGTTTCAGGGCTGTACTGTCCTCTGGGTTTCTGTGCCTTGGGGAGAGCCAACAGCTGCAGGGGGCACCTACACTGAACACTGTCCCAACATTTTCCACAGGAGTTCATCCTGGAAGATATCTCGCTGCTGAGGGTGACCTGGGAAGCAAGGGAGGGTCTTCTACTGCAATGCGGCTTTTGCCCTGGCCCATATGCAGCTTGCCTGTGTGCAGAAATGGTCCCCCCACCCCTCGTGGCACAGTGGCGTGGACATGTTAGCCTGACTGGGACAAGGACCACGATGGCTCTCCCAAGAAACCTGCGCAAGTGCATTGCCCATGTTCTGGATGAGACTTTTGAAGAGATTACCGAGGCCGATTACCGCGATGTGATAGACCACATCAATGCGCTGTTCCTCATCTAGGCATGCATGCAGCCCTAACCCTCCTCTCCCAAAGAGCCCGCACCGAAAAATTTCCTTCCCCAAAAAAAAGCCGCTTACTGGGAACCTGCTCCTCCACCAAGTACCGGCTGCTGTGACTGGCTACCTTCCTCCTGGCTCGAGAAGAGCGCCTGGCTGCATGCCTCCAGGGATTCTGGGGTGTCTCCCCCCGCCCCAGCCCCCTCACTCCTGCTTTCCTCCTCCTCCCCCCACTCTGAAGTGTCCATGGTGGTGCTCGGAGTGGAGGTGGGGTCACCCCCAAGTATCGCGTCCAGCTCTTTGTAGAATCGGCAGGTCGCGGGGGGAGCACCCGAATGGCCGTTTGCCTTGCGGGCTTTGCAGTAGGCAGTCTGCAGCTCCTTCACTTTAATCCTGCACTGCAGTGGGTCCCGGTCATGGCCCCTTTCCATCATGGCCCTTGATATCTGCCCGAAGGTATCGTAATTCCTACGGTTGGAGCGCAGCTGGGACTGGACAGCTTCCTCCCCCAAAACACTGATGAGGTCCAGCAACTCGCCATTGCTCCATGCTGGGGCTCGCTTGGCGCATGGAGGCATGGTCACCTGGAAAGATTCGCTGATAGCACTCCACGCCTGGCTGAGAAAACAGGAAGGGGATTTTTAAAATTCCCGGGGAATATAAAGGGCGGGTCTGACGGTTGGTCACCTGAGGCCAGGGCAGTAGAGTTCCTAGAGTGGCTAGAACAGGCATTGTGGGATACTGCCGAATACTTCTGGAGGCCAATCAGAGCGCATTGGGCGGCCACACTGGCGCTGCAGCGCAGCAGCGCAATACTCTTTATTCCTCTCGGGGAGGTGGAGTACAAGCAGCGCTGTAGCTGCAGAGATACAGCGCTGTACATGCCTTGCCAGTGTGGACGGGGAGTGAGGTACAGTGCTGTGGGTGGCTTTATTGCGCTGCAACTCGCAAGTGTAGCCAAGGCCTGAGACTTCAGCAATTGGTCCCAGGTGATTGGGAAGGATGTCATGGTTAACAGTATGAAAAGCAGCACAGAGGTCAGGAAGGATGAAGAAAAAGAATGAGTCAGATGAGAGGAGAGCACTTAACTGCCAATGGGTGGCAGGTTCTGCCCCAGGCAGAGTTGCACAGCAGGCATTGCTGTACAATTTTAGATTTTAACTGAAAACCACTTTTTCATTTTTTGTTCCAAGTTTGAGAAAAGGAACGAGAAAGTGTCATATGAGTATCAGATGTGATTATACATCAAATTCTTAGGGTTTCAGCTGTATTCAGGCCAATTCCAGAACAAATAACAGAAATTGCATCCACAGAGTCCATACAGTTGAGGATTATTGTCAAAACTTGTGTTATGCACTGGGCACCATCTGCGTGCTCAGCACTGTTCAGAATATGCCAGAAAATGTTGTCCCTGAGCCAATGCATATAATGTGTAACTCCGGATAAGATGGCTCAGATATTTAAGTATGAACTATATAGTTATTGACCACATATGTATCACATGTTTCAGAGTACCAGCCGTGTTAGTCTGTATCAGCAAAAAGAACAGGAGTACTTGTGGCACCTTAGAGACTAACAAATTTATTTGAGCATAAGCTTTCGTGGGCTACAGCCCACTTCTTCGGATGCATAGAATGGAACATACAGTAAGAAGATATTTATACTTACAGAGAACATGAGAAGGTGGAAGTAGCCATACCAACTGTAAGAGGCTAATTAATTAAGAGAAGCTATTAACAGCAGGGGAGAAAAACTTTTGAAGTGATAATCATGATGGCCCATTTCGGACAGTTGACACGAAAGTGTGAGACTGCTTCAACATGGGGAAATAGATTCAATTAGTGTAATGACCGAGCCATTCCCAGTCTCTGTTCAAACCTAAGTTGATTGTATCTAGTTTGCATATCAATTCAAGTTCAGCAGCTTCTCGTTGGAGTCTGTTTTTGAAGCTTTTTTGTTGCAAAATTGCCACCTTAACGTCTGTCACTGAGTGATTAGGGAGGTTGAAGTGTTCTCCTACTGGTTTTTGAATGTTATGATTCCTGATGTCAGATTTGTGTCCGTTTATTCTTTTGCGAAGAGACTGTCCGGTTTGGCCAATGTACATGGCAGAGGGGCATTGCTGGCACATGATGGCATATATCACATTGGTAGATGTGCAGGTGAACGAGCCCCTGATGGCATGGCTGATATGATTAGGTCCTGTGATGGTGTCACTTGAATAGATATGTGGACAGAGTTGGCAGCGGGGTTTGTTGCAAGGGTAGGTTCCTGGGTTAGTGTTTTTGTTGTATGGTGTGTGGTTGCTGGTGAGTATTTGCTTCAGGTTGGGGGGCTGTCTGTAAGCGAGGACAGGTCTGTCTCCCAAGATCTGTGAGAGTGAGGGATCATCTTTCAGGATAGGTTGTAGATCTTTGATGATGCGCTGGAGAGGTTTTAGTTGGGGGCTAAAGGTGACGGCTAGTGGCGTTCTGTTATTTTCTTTGTTGGGCCTGTCCTGTAGTAGGTGACTTCTGGGTACTCTTCTGGCTCTGTCAATCTGTTTTTTCACTTCAGCAGGTGGGTATTGTAGTTTTAAGAATGCTTGATAGAGCTCTTGTAGGTGTTTGTCTCTGTCTGAGGGATTGGAGCAAATGCGGTTGTATCTTAGAGCTTGGCTGTAGACAATGGATCGTGTGGTGTGTCCTGGATGGAAGCTGGAGGCATGTAGGTAAGTATAGCGGTCAGTAGGTTTCCGGTATAGGGTGGTGTTTATGTGACCATCGCTTATTAGCACAGTAGTGTCTAGGAAATGGACCGCTTGTGTGGACTGGTCTAGGCTGAGGTTGATGGTGGGATGGAAATTGTTGAAATCATGGTGGAATTCCTCAAGGGCTTCTTTTCCATGGGTCCAGATGATGAAGATGTCATCAATGTAGCGCAAATAGAGTAGGGGCGTTAGGGGACGAGAGCTAAGGAAGCGTTGTTCTAAGTCAGCCATAAAAATGTTGGCATACTCACATGTTCACTTTGATGTTTATATCTGAGTGGAGGCACTGATGGCAATAGAAGTTTTACGTGATTAAGGACTAGAAGATTTGACCCTCCAACTTTCTTTCAAGGGGAAGAGCTGCCCAGAGCTCCTGTGCCTGTTTATTTTCCTTTCCTGCCTGCAGTGTCCCCAATATACCTCAGAAGTCTCCATTCCCCCCCCCCCCAACTTTAAAATGTGGAATTTTCTTGGTGTTGAATTTAAAATATTCTCCTGTGAAAACTGCAACTCAATCACTGTAGTGTTGTGATTCCCCTTCTGGAAAGTAACTAGCCTTTAAACAGAAGTGAAATCAGTGTTGCCAACTCATGATTTTGTCATGAGTCTCATGATAATTATTGTTTTCCTTAACTTGACTCCAGGAGTTGGGGTTTTATGTGATTTCAGTTTTCTTAAAGAAAAATGAAGTTTCTATCCCTTGTGGTGTGAAGAAAGCTTCAAAATGTGACCCCAGTGCACCTTAATGGCTTGTAGCGGGGTGATCACCCGCTCCAGCCTTAAAGGGCTTAAAACAGCCCAGGAGAGGGCTGTGGCTGGGAGCAAGCAGTTCCCAGGCTGATTGGGGAAGCAGGCCCAGCTGTGGCCATGCCACAATCAGGGCTCAGCTGGCCCTTATAAGAGGGCAGTGGGCCAGGAGCAGAGTCAGTCTCTCTCTGTCTCTAGAGGGAGAAGGGCCTGGCTGCTGGGAAGCTGAACAGAGTACCTGAGGGGAGCAGGGTTGGGGAATAGGGCAAGGGAGCTGGGGAGCTCCTGCCTGGAAAAGCCCCATGCGGTGGCCTTGTTAAAGGCCAGAAAGGTGCAAGGGTGCAGCCCAGGGTAGGCAGAGGCAGCCGGGCCAACCCTCCCTTGTCTGTGATGAGTGGCTTTTACACTGCAGCCTGCCCCAGTGACCGGGGGCTAGATGGTGACTGGCAGTAGCCCAAGGCTGAGGCAAGGTGTGGATAGTGGGTGGGGTTCACCTGGGTGGGGAAACCCTGAGAGCGGGTGTACTGCCAGGGGGCAGCACCTGAGGACAAGGGGCACTGGGTTGGGGAGGGACATGGGTGGACAGCGGCAAGCAGGACACCGGCCAGCAGAGGGCGCTCCGGAGGCTGGCGAGCTAATTCCCCAGGAGGCCTGCAGGAGGTGCTGCGGAGGTGAGCATCGCCCTGTTACAAGGCTCAAAAAGCAAAAAGTAAATAAAAAAACTGTATTTTTTTTTACATAATGATGATTTTAAAGCTAATCATGATTTTTGGTGAGCCTGATTCTTGATTTTTTTTTTGAACATTTGGGGTTGGCAATACTATGAAAGTGACTTGAAAGTGCCAGTTTCATTCCTGTTTAAAGTCAGTTTCTAATTTATTTAGGGTGACCAGACAGCAAGTATGAAAAATCAGGACAGAGGGTGGGGGGTAATAGGTGCCTATATAAGAAAAAGCTCCAAATATTGGGACTGTCCCTATAAAATTGGGACATCTGGTCACCCTAAATCTATTATTTGTAGTGGGGTAACACTCCTGGAGCCACAGGCAGGTGCAGTAGAAACTCACGGGGGCCTTGCCCTAATAGCATGTTTCCAAAAGTTAAATGATCTATTCCAAGCTTGATGAACTGCAAAAAAGTGATAGAAAGTAATCTTGTTTTCTACAATTGTTTCAATTGTTGTATTCAAGAGTTAGTAACAAAGTAAGAATATACATTAAATGTTTAAACCTAATCAGTGTCCCTTAAATGAACTGACACAAGATTTAAGAACATGTTAGTATTAGAGCTGAGGGGGGGTCTAATATTTATTTAATTTTCTTTCTTTATATAGGAATTAGAAATTATCTGCCAAAAAAACCCAAGAGTTTTCAGGTGCCGAAGTAGTGTCTGGAATCATGGTTAAACTTGCCCCACCCCTCAAAAATCTGAAATGGCACCCCTGACAACTACACCATTTCCAAACACACAGACGTTTGAAGCACACATGTAAATGCATGTGCATAAATACAATTTCATGCAAACATTAATACACATCCAAATATGTGCACATATATATGTGTATGAACAGAGATGATTCTTGCATATCTATTTGCAAATTCCATTCTCAGGGTTACTCATGGCTATACATCCATATAGGTAGGCACACACATTCACACATGTTTGCATATTGAGGCATGCATATCCATACACATTTAATGTAAGAAGTCTGTGGTAATGTTGATATTGCATATCTAGTTGATGATATAATACATTTTGAGATGCGGTAGCTGAAGTGCAGTCACTTTTTCCTGGAAAAAAATTGGCAATCGATTATTTTAAAACCACAGTCTGGGTCCAATCCAGAGTCCATGACAGAGAGGCCAATATCACTTTATTGACCAAATCAAACTACCTTCTTTAGAAAGAGTTTTTTGAGAGTGAGAAATGGATGAATACAAAGCCTAACCTCAGATGATTATTATTCTTAGCAAAATGCTGGAAAGCAGAATGAGAGAATGCAATTTTTTCTAGTGTGCAGAGTAGTCTATGGTGTAAAGGTTGAGCCATAATCAAATACATCTATGGATTCCAAATGAAAAGAATGATTTTGATTAATTTGAAAGTTATTTTAATTCCACAGGCTTATATGACAAGTTACACACCCCCATGCTGCCCAAATCATAGTTTAAATCCTAGTAAGTGCTGAGGAAAATAAATTTCATAGATAGTTTTCATGTATGGTATGAATTTAATTACGTGCAAGTGATGACTCATTCTGTTAAAAGCATTTCATTTAAATACATGGTATAGACTTAAACTCCATGATATTTCTTCTGTCTATGACTATTAAAAGAAATAGTTGCAGGGCTTAGTTACTTTGGTTTTGTAATACTGCAAGCAAAGTTGTTCCTTTGAACCAAAAGGCATGCATTGAACAGCTAAACCAAGCAGTAGCCTAACATACATTTTGGCAATTGCAAAGATCTTTGCAGGGCTTAAAAACCTCAGTCCCTAAATTCCAGGTTTAATGTGTTCCTAGATTTAAAACTAAAAATGACTGACTAGAGCCAATGGTCTGAAGGGAAAGTCATGTCTCACTGGAGTTCCTCCAATATAAAGGAAAGGAAGGCATTCACACAAAGGAGCAATTTATAAATTTAAAGCATTGACAAGAAAAAAAAGACGAAAAAAAATCTGCCCACTGAAGCACAAACACCAAGGAGGAAGACCATGGAGCCACCATCTTCATGTGGGTGAAATTCATCCCTGTGCAGAAGACCTGCACAAGGACTAAGCACTACTTATGCTCCCAAAATTGATAACACTGGTGGGGTGAGTATTAAGGCAGGGAACACCTCTGCTGCCCAGCAGTATCCCCTGCATTCAATTTGATAAATTTATTTGTAGGGAGTGCAGAAGATAGGGCAAGTGATGTTATAACTGGGCCTACAAATTTACTGTAATTATGAATCTCACTCACTTTTCACAATTGAGCTCACAAAGTGTCAAAATAACCTATGACAATAAATGTTGATGGGAAAAGGTGCAAAAGGGGGACAGAATGACTGAATTAATCCAAACAAAAAGGCCTGCTGATATAATTCAAGGAATGTGTTAAGATCATGCCTGGTAAACAAGAGAAGTGCGGGGCCAGAGATCAGCTCAGTGGCTTCAGCACCCTGTCTTCCTGAAGCCAGACACACCCGTCTGCTCCAACACAGACCCAGGGTATGAATTACCTGCCCCACAGCTGCAGGTTTACCTGAAAACAGCTCACAGAAGTGTGCTTGTCTTTAGCACTCAGATGCCCAACTCCCAATGGGGTCTAAATCCAAATAAATTCATTTTACCCTGTATAAAGCTTATGCAGGGTAAACTCATAAATTGTTTGCCCTCTATAACACTGATAGAGAGAGATGCACGGCTGTTTGCTCCCCCAGTTATTAATACATACTCTGATTTAATTAATAAGTGAAAAGTGATTTTATTAAATACAGAAAGTAGGATTCAAGTGGTTCCAAGTAGTAACAGACAGAACAAAGTAAGTTACCCAGCAAAATAAAATAAAATGCGCAAATCTATGTCTAATCAAACTGCTATTTGCAGCACACACACTGGTGATGTTATCATTGCACCATATGCCAACTGCAGAGCCTGGGCCTGGAGCAGTTCCAGGTTAAGGGTTGTTTTTAGGCTGAACCTAGACTTTAGCAAAGCTTTTGATAATGGTCTCCCACAGTATTCTTGCCAGCAAGTTAAAGAAGTATGGATTGGAGTATGGACTATAAAGTGGATAGTCAGGCTCAACAGGTAGTGATCAATATCTCACTATCTAGTTGGCAGCTGCTATGAAGCAGAGTGCCCCGGGGGTCGGTCCTGGGGCTGGTTTTGTTCAACATCTTCATTAATGATCTGGATGATGGGATGGATGGCACCCTCCGCAAGCTTGCAGATGACACTAAGCCAAGGGGAGAGGTTGATACGCTGGAGGGTAGGAATAGGGTCCAGAGTGACCTAGACAAATTGGAGGATTGGGCCAAAAAATCTGATGCGGTTGAACAAGGACAAGTGCAGAGTCCTGCACTTAAGGTGGAAGAATCCCATGCACTGCTACAGGCTGGGGACCAACTGGTTAAGCAGCAATTCTGCAGAAAAGGACCTGGGGATTACAGTGGACAGGAAGCTGGATATGAGTCAACAGTGTGCCCTTGTTGCCAAGAAGGCTAACAGCATATTGGGCTGCATTAGTGGGAGCATTGCCAGCAGATCGAGGGAAGTGATTATTCTCCTCTATTTGGCACTGGTGAGGTCACATCTGGAGTATTGTGTCCAGTTTTGGACCCCCCCACTACAGAAAGGATGTGGACAAAATTGGAGAGAGTCCAGCAGAGGGCAATGAAAATGATTAGGGGTCTGGTGCACATGACTTATGAGGAGAGGCTGAGGGAACTGGGCTTATTTAGTCTGCAGAAGAGAAGAGTGTGTGTGTGTGTGTGTGTGGGGGGGGGGGGGTTGATAGCAGCCTTCAACTACCTGAAGGGGGGTTTCAAAGAGGATGGAGCTAGGCTGTTCTCAGTGGTGGCAGATGACAGAACAAGGAGCAATGGGCTCAAGTTGCAGTGGTCTAGGTTGGATATTAGGAAACACTATTTCACTATTTGTGTGATGAAGCACCAGAATGGGTTACCTAGGGAAGTGGTGGAATCTCCATCCTTAGAGGTTTTTAAGGCCTGGCTTGACAAAGCCCTGGCTGAAATTTAGTTTAGGTTGGTCCTGCTTTGAACAGGGGGTTGGACTAGATGACCTCCTGAAGTCTCTTCCAACCCTAATCTTCTATGATTCTATGAACCAAAAGCTTGGCATCCATAGTCTAAAACTGGCTTTATCAATGCTCTATACATCATCAGAAATACCTTCTTACCTGCACCCTATTTGTTTCCAGTTACACTTTTAAGTAAGCTCATCCTATTTTTACATTTTTGTATGCTATTATGTGACCTTTCCATGTTAATTTATTATCAGACTACTCCTAGCTCAAAAGTTTATCTGAATTTTTTACCATAAAGAAATAAGTCCCGATCTTCCTGCTTAAAGCATTCCCTTGGTTTTTGCAAGTGAGAATTTAAAAATCCACAGTAATTTCCCCACTTGGAAATTCTCTGGAATGCCTCATTTGTCTTTTCCACAGCTACTTTATCTTTTATGCTTAGTCCATGTAGAACACTTTCTGAGAGGTCATTTATCATAATGGAAAACAAAATAGGGGTGATAACACTCCCTTGTATACAGGAACTCCTCACTTAACGTTGTAGTTATGTTTAAGCAAATCCAATTTCCCCATAAGAATTAATGTAAATAAGGGGGTTAGGTTCCAGGGAAATTTTTTTCATCAGAGAAAAGACTTATACACACACGCAGTATAAGTTTTAAACAAACAATTTAATACTGGTACACAGTGATGATGATTGTGAAGCTTGGTTGAGGTGGAGGAGTCAGAAGGTGGGATATTTCCCAGGGAATGCCTTACTGCTAAATGAACTAGCAATTGACTGAGCCCCCAAGAGTTAATTCTCACAACACTCTACAAGGCAGCAGGGAAGGAGGGAGGGCAGACAGAGACACACACCCTATGTGTGAGGGGAAAAATGCTCATTTCCCCTTTAAGTAGCTGACCCCAGGCTTAAGTACACTGCCTTGTTAATTAAATCAGCTTGCTGAGACCTGAAACCCGCAGCTACTGCCTAGAAGCTCCCTCCGTTGGTCGTGTGTCCCCCTGCTCTATGGAAGATGGGGTAAGCAGGGTGCAGGAGCAGGGGGGAGGGGGAGACACCCTGACATTAGCCCCCTTCTTCCCCCCTCCCCCCGTACAGCAAGCAGGAGTCTCTGGGAGCAGCTCCAAGGCAGAGGGCAGGAGCCGCACATGGCAGTGTGGGGAGGGACAGCTGCTGCACAGGAAACTTAGGGGAGTGGGGAGCTGATGGGGGGGCTGCTGGTCCACCCTGGTTCCAACCACCCACCAGCTAGCTGCAAGGGGCTGCTCTTCCTGTAAGCAGTGGACAAAACAGGCGGCTGCCAAACAACATTAGAAGGGAGCATTGCACAACTTTAAACGAGCATATTAACATCAAAACAAGGTTAACCAGGATGACTTTAAGTGAGGAGTTCCTGTAGTTACATTTGTAAGCTTGAAGGTTTTTGATAAAGCTGTTCACACTTTGAATGGTAGAGTTCTGTCACTTGAAAATTCCCTTATTCCAATTTTGGCCAGTTCTATAAGCCTTCCCTTCATAGTATGTCATGCTTTTTCAGGGTCCAGGAAGACTGTTATCAAAGTTCTTGTGCGCTTTTTTTTTTTGTACCTCCATTTCTAGACTCACTATATGATCAACTGCATATTCCTTTTCTAAAACCACTTTGTACTTTGCACTAGTCTTGCATTTATCATTTTTTCCATGGTTTTCCCCACACATGATATGAGGGCAATAAGCGTCAGGTTTTTATGTACCTTGCCTGGAGGTCATCTAGTCCAACCCCCTGCTCAAAGCAGGACCAATCTCCAACTAAATCATCCCAGCCAGGGCTTCGTCAAGCCTGACCTTAAAAACTTCGAAGGAAGGAGATTCCACCACCTCCCTAGGTAACCCATTCCAGTTCTTCACCACCCTCCTAGTCAAAAAGTTTTTCCTAATATCCAACCTAAACCTTCCCCACTGCAACTTGAGACCATTACTCCTTGTTCTGTCATCTGGTCCACTGAGAACAGTCTAGATCCATCCTCTTTGGAACCCCCTTTCAGGTAGTTGAAAGCAGCTATCAAACTAGACATGGAGCGAGCCATTGATCACTCCCTGTTGAGCCCGATCTAGCTAGCTTTCTATCCACCTTATAGTCCATTCATCCAGCCCATACTTCTTTAACTTGCTGGCAAGAATACTATGGGAGACCATACCAAAAGCTTTGCTAAAGTCAAGGAATAATACGTCCACTGCTTTCCCTTCATCCACAGAGCCAGTTATCTCGTCATAGAAGGCAATTAGGTTAGTCAGTCCCTTGGTGAATCCATGCTGACTGTTCCTGATCACTTTCCTCTCCTCTAAGTGCATCAGAATTGATTCCTTGAGGACCTGCTCCATGATTTTTCCAGGGACTGAGGTCTTCCTTTTCTGTATCTTTATTCAAAGTTAAATCTTTAATGGTGTTTGCCATCATACTAAGCAGGATCAGGGCTCTGTATGCCCAGCCCAAAAATCATGTTTCCAACTATTTAATGTTGGATAGTGACAGGCTTGTGTTAACATCTTTGACTCTTAGGTCCATATATTCCATCTAAATTACTTCAGTAGGGAGATGTCACATGATATGGGTGTCTCAGTTCAGGGCCCATCAAGGACACCAACTCTCAGGGTTCCAGCTCCTCAGCTGTTGCCTCTTAGGTGGAGACATACGTCCCTTTCCCTTGAGACTGGGGTATTTGCAGTCTGCACTGTTCCCTACCTTCACTGGGTATTTCCCAGCACAGACAGGTTGCCCAAAAACACCTGCTTGCTTTCTTTTCAGAGATGGGTAACAGATGTAATTGCTATGGTTATACAGCACCACACAACTTCCTATGCAAGCCTATTTTATTCTAAACTCATTACAGAGAAAACACATTAAAACACTAACCGAACCTACACGTGGCTAGTAAGCTTACCAGAGTTAACCCTAACATCAATCTGGCCGAAATAGTCTTTCAATCCCCAACCTTGCAGTTACAAGTTCATCACAGCTTCAGCTCAGAACAAGCTTACAACCCTACCTAAGGATTCAGGCTCTCCATGGACCAGGGGAATTGGTCAGTTGCTGGATCAGGAAGAAGGGCCAGTTTAAAACCAGTCCATTTATCCAAAAATGCTTTCTTGGTATAGTGGTCCCTTGTGAATCCAGTTTTAACTATTATATGCAACTTTCCCTGGGGGGAGGATTCAAAGGGCTGATAACAGAGGAAATACATTAGCATCTTCCTTCCCTATTGGAGATGCTACATACAATGCCATAGTAACACATATGCAAGTGCATTTTTAATACTATGCATACCAGAGGTATTAACCCTAATCCAATAAGGTTTAACTTAAAAAACATTTATCTTAATTCATAGAATCATAGAATATCAGGGTTGGAAGGGATCTCAGGAGGTCATCTAGTCAACCCCCTGCTCAAAGCAGGACCAATTCCCAACTAAATCATACCAGCCAGGACTTTGTCAAGCCTGACCTGAAAAACTTCTAAGGAAGGAGATTCCACCACCTCCCTAGATAACCCATTCCCGTGCTTCACCACCCTCCTAGTCAAAAAGTTTTTCCTAATATCCAACCTGAACCTCCCCCACTGCAACTTGAGACCATTACTCCTTGTTCTGTCATCTGGTACCACTGTGAACAGTCTAGATCCATCCTCTTTGGAACCCCCTTTCAGGTAGTTCCCCGGATCCTCCTCCTTCCCCTTTTTAAAGAAGGGCACTACATTAGCCTTTTTCCAGTCATCCAGGACCTCCCCCCCGATCGCCATGAGTTTTCAAAGATAATGGCCAATGGCTCTGCAATCACATCCGCCAACTCCTTTAGCACCCTCAAATGCAGCGCATCCGGCCCCATGGATTTGTGCTCATCCAGCTTTTCNTAAGATCAGCAAGGATTTCACTGTTAAGCCAAGCTGGTCGCCAGCCATATTTACTATTCTTTCTACACATCGGGATGGCTTGTTCCTGCAACCTCAATAAGGATTCTTTAAATACAGTCAGCTCTCCTGGACTCCTTTTCCACTCATGTCATTCTCCCAGGGGATCCTGCCCATCAGTTCCCTGAGGGAGTCAAAGTCTGCTTTTCTGAAGTCCAGGGTCTATATTCTGCTGCTCTCCTTTCTTCCTTGTGTCAGGATCCTGAACTCGACCATCTCATGGTCACTGCCTCCCAGGTTCCTATCCATTTTGCTTCCCCTACTAATTCTTCCCGGCTTGTGAGCAGCAGGTCAAGAAGAGCTCTGCCTCTAGTTGGTTCCTCCAGCACTTGCACCAGGAAATTGTCCCCTACACTTTCCAAAAACTTCCTGGATTGTCTGTGCACTGCTGTATTGCTCTCCCAGCAAATATCAGGGTGATTGAAGTCCCCCATGAGAACCAGGGTCTGCGATCTAGCAACTTCTGTTAGTTGCCGGAAGAAAGCCTCGTCCACCTCATCCCCCTGGTGTGGTGGTCTCTAGCAGACTGCCACCACGACATCACCCTTGTTGCTCACACTTCTGAGCTTAATCCAGAGACTCTCAGGTTTTTCTGCGGTGTCATACCGGAGCTCTGAGCAGTTATACTGCTCTCTTACGTACAATGCAACTCCCCCACCTTTTCTGCCCTGCCTGTCCGTCCTGAACAGTTTATATCCATCCATGACAGTCCTCCAGTCATGTGAGTTATCCCACCAAGTCTCTGTTATTCCAGTGACATCATAGTTCCTTGACTGTGCCAGGACTTCCAGTTCTCCCTGCTTGTTTCCCAGGCTTCTTGCCTTTGTGTATAGGCACTTAAGATAACTCGCCGATCATCCCGTTTTCTCAGACTGAGACAGGAGTCCTCCCCTCTTGCGCTCTCCTGCTCGTGCTTCCTTCCGGTATCCCATTTCCCCACTTACCTCAGGGCTTTTCTCTCCTTCCCCTGGTGAACCTAGTTTAAAGCCCTCCTCACTAGGTTAGCCAGCCTGCTTGCGAAGATGCTCTTTCCTCTCTTCGTTAGGTGGAGCCCGTCTCTGCCTAGCATTCCTCCTTCTTGGAACACCATCCCATGGTCGAAGAATCCAAAGCCTTCTCTCCGACACCACCTGCATAGCCATTCATTGACTTCCATGATTCGACGGTCTCTACCCAAGCCTTTTCCTTGCACAGGGAGGATGGACGAGAAAACCACTTGTGCCTCAAACTCCTTTATCCTTCTTCCCAGAGCCACGTAGTCTGCAGTGATCCGCTCAAGGTCATTCTTGGCAGTATCATTGGTGCCCACGTGGAGAAGCAGGAAGGGGTAGCGATCCAAGGACTTGATGAGTCTTGGCAATCTCTCCGTCACATCGTGAATCCTAGCTCCTGGCAAGCAGCAGACCTCTCGGTTTTCCCGGTCAGGGTGGCAGATAGATGACTCAGTCCCCCCTGAGGAGGGAGTCCCCGACCACCACCACCCTCCTCCTTCTCTTGGGAGTGGTGGTCGTGGAACCCCCATCCCTAGGGCAGTGCATCTCATGCCTTCCAATCAGTGTCCTTCTGCTCCCTTCCCTCAGATGTATCATGTAGTCCACTCTCCACATTAGTAACTGTGGAGAGAACATGGAAACGGTTTCTCACCTGTATCTCTATTGCTGGTACATGGACGCTCCTCTTTCTTCTTCTGGAGGTCACATGCTGCCAAATTTATTCACCGTCCCTCTGTCCCCGCTGCACAGCCTGCTCTGATTCTTCAGAATGTTGTGCCCGTAGAAGCATATTCTCTTATGCAATGCAGGGTCGATACTTGTCCAGACCTTGAACCTTCTCTTCCAATATGGAGACCAGCTTGCACTTTGTACAGAAAAAGTCGCTTCTGTCCTGTGGAAGAAAGACAAACATGGCACATCCTGTGCAGGTAACAGATGAATGCTCACCTTCCATATTACCTTCCTTCTAAGAGCTTCCTCAGCTGTTGCAGAAACTACTCAGAAGCCCGCAAGATGAAAGATGCACTCTCCCCAGGCGAACTCCCTCTGTTAGCCTCCGCTGTTCACCGCTCAGCTGGTTCGCTGCTGACTACCTTTTTATAACAGTCAGGCGCACTCAAGGCCCACCTGGAACAAAGCACTCCCAATTCACACTTTTCAAACAAACAATCAAGCACACTGACAAACTGTCCCTGCAACAGACACTCAGATACTCACCAATACAGCCCCCCTAATGCAGCACTTAGTGTACCTCCTCTCAGAATTCCATTGGCTTTGTTCAGGATATTGTCAGTCTGTCACAATGAGCACTGGGGAAAGATGTGTCTTGCCCCAGCTTCATTCCCCACTATTTGTAGATCACTCAGGCCTTATAAAATATCATGGTGATATCAAATGTGCAGAAATTCTCTAGGTAGATGACACATTTTAAATGGTTTTTATTCTAAAAAAGAAATGGACACCTCTGCATTGCAGAACTGTAGGTCAACAGCCGTGTGCTGATGGCCTATGCTGTTTCTAATAATAAAATATATGGAGATATACCTATCTCATAGAACTGGAAGGGACCTTGAAAGGTCATTGAGTCCAGTCCCCTGCCTTCACTAGCAGGACCAATTTTTTGCCCCAGATCCCTAAATGGCCCCCTCAAGGATTGAACTCACAACCCTGGGTTTAGCAGGCCAATGCTCAAACCACTGAGCTATCCCTCCCCCCNATGATTAAGCCATCCCCCACGAGCGCCGGTAGCTATGTCAGCGGGAGAGAGTCTCCCGCCAACTTAGTGCTGTCCACACTGGTGCTTTTGTCGGCAAAACTTATGTTGGTCGGGGGTGTTTTTTTCACACCCGTGACCAACAAAAGTTTTGCAAACAAAAATGCTAGTGCAGACAAAGCTTTAGGAACCTAAATATCTTTCAGAATCTGGGCTATTGTCCCTTGGAAAGGAACAAATCCTTGAAAAATAGAGAAAAGCCTTTTGTGTATAGTATGACAATGCCAGTGGCTGCTTGATTCTGATACCTTAACTGGCCCTGCTCAAAAGTCTTCTAGAATCCAGAATGACTGATCAAGTTTAATACTTCTTGTGATATTCAGAAAATACAAGTAGCTGTCTGTAAAGTACAACTGACTCTCTCCACGATGAATGGGAAGGTAGAATCCTTTTATGCTGGCAGAAGTTTCAGGTGATTTATGTGATGGCTGCAAGAATAAATGAATGGTCCTGAAAATCTGTCTTTGAAAAAGTGTTCTTTAGAAGAGCTGTAAGAGCTTGAAAATACCTACCAGGCAAGCAAGCATGTTAAAAATTTGAGAAAAAAAATCTTTGCATACTTATGGGCCTCTGGCAAATTTAATTAAATCAATACAGATAAAATCATTTTTTAAAATCTATATGATTTTTTCCACAGTTGAATATTCAAGTCAATTTAATGTAATTAAAATAAATTTGGACTATACCTTATTTCAGTGGGTTGGATCTTTGAACTTTCCCTTGGCCTTGCTTCAACAGCAAATTTATCTTCTAAGGAAAATGGTTTGGGGACTGACTAGCTACTGATTATATTCTGTTGCTGTTAACAGATTTCTAGGACCAGATACAAAATGGATTTTTCCTTCTTAGATTCTTACACTCAGCTAGTACTTTGCACAACTAACCTAAAGTGGGCATTGGTTATGCAGTATGGTCATTGGTAGATATATGAAATCTTGAACTTCACTGAGCCTGCACTATGTGTTTAACCGAGTGTAGTGAAGTGATGACTCACCAGCGCGGTGCCTTCTGCTGGCCATCTCGGGAATTAGCTCTTTCCAGCCCAGAGCACCCTCTGCAGGCCAGTGTCCCACCTGCCACTGGCCTCGTGTCCCTCCCAGACCCCGGTGCCCTTTGCCCAGGGGTTTTACCTACCACAGTACCCCCTCGCTCTGGGTCTCCCCTCAGTGGCTACTCCCAGGCATCATCTAGCTCCTGCTCCCTGGGGCCGACTGCAGTCTGTAAACCACTCATCATCAGCAAGGGGGTTAGGACCTGCTGCCTTTGCCTATCTCTAGGCTGCCCCTCTGCAGCCCCAGTACCTATTTGGCCCTTTTAGCAAGGCCTGCAGCCTGGGGTTTTTCCTGGCTGGAGCTCCCTAGCTCCCTTTGTCCTTCCCCCAGCACTGCTCCACCTCAGGTACCCTTCTCAACTCCCAGGCGGCCAGGTCCTTCTCTCTCAAGAAGCTAGAGAGAGTGTGTGTGCACTAGCTTCTGGCCCACAACCCTCTTAATCAGGGCCCATCTGGCCTTTATAAGCTGGCCACAGCTGTGGCTGCTTTCCCCCATCAGCCTACCTTTTCCCAGCTGCAGCCCTCTCCAGGGCTGCTTTAACCCCTTCAGGGCCGGAGCAGGGTGACCACCCGCTACACCAAGATAAACAGAAGACTTGATTTTCTAGTACTGGGAACTCTCATTCATCCTTGTGAGTGGAAATATTCAATCCAAAGTCAAAATGGAAAACAGATTAGAAAGTGAAAAAATCTCTGCAATAAAGCTGTTGCTCTCAAAAATCACTGCTTGACTATTCCCTTTATCATTTACTGACCTGCTAACATTTTGAATATGAGAATAAGAGATTAATAAGAAATCAAGATAAGGAAATCAATATATTACCAAGAGTGAGTGAAAAGAAAACATGTCTAGTAGCAGGAAGATGTCTGTTGCTGAGGAACCAGGTAAGAAGCAGAACTGATAATGTTAATTTCTTCTAAACTGAATCTGCCTGGCAGTTTCCAGTACTACTGCTTGAGTTTTATCAGGAACACTTTGATAAGAAACACAGGCTAAAAACGCAGATAAACATGAAAGCACTAACTTTCATTCTTCATTTATTCTAACATCTTGTAAAATCACAGTTATTTCCCTGAAGCTTTCTATGCATTATTTGGAATACCAACTAATAAAGAGCTACAGGTGATGGGAATACATACAGGCATAGCTGAGGACAGCACAGTAATTTGTCTGGGAAGAGCACTTTCATCGAAGTCCTACTTATTCTCATCCCAAGCCTTCATTATCACTTGGTTCTATAACACATCCCTGTGCTGCAGAAAACAGACATAACTACTAGATAAATCATGAACACCTGTGGAACTGTGACTATGTATCTAGATAAGTGGTTTGATTTATTAAGGTGCTGAGAGCCTTCCACTTCAATTGGAGTGATTTATTTAGGTGACTCAATATAGATTGTAGTCCAATTTGAGTAGAAGGAAATAGCTAATAGATGACTGTAGTATCAAGAATTTTATCCTCTCTTTGGGCCAGCCATAAGAGGGCAATATGATCACACACACACATGTACACCCACAAGGTCTGATCCTGCTCCCATTGGAAGAAAATGACAGTTGTTGAGGGAACAGTGAACACTTAGCAAACATAAAGGTAAATGAACTTAATATAGTGAATGACAAATGGAAAAACTATAAACTTTTAAGACTGTGTATTTAAACATAAAAATGACAAATCCATCATATTAAAATATGCAAAATTTACTAATAATAAACTGACTATACTTTTTTCCTACCCTTAAACTGAACATGACATCTTTCTTCAGTCACGCTTGCCATGCGAGCTATGTTTCATCTATAATAACCGTGACTAACAGTGAAATTTTTTTAAATTAATAATACAAACAGTGAAAAATGGGGCCAACGCTTTCAAAATTACTTTTGCTTTGCTAGTACACAATTCATTCTATAATCCAGTTGCTACCAATAGGATCACATAAATGTATGGC
Organism: Platysternon megacephalum; assembly: GCA_003942145.1. Lineage (NCBI taxonomy): Eukaryota > Metazoa > Chordata > Testudines > Platysternidae > Platysternon > Platysternon megacephalum. Next base: position 4,952,991 of record QXTE01000124.1, on the reverse strand, counting down.
TGGAAGGGACTGCAAGTGGTCACCTAGCACAGTGTTTCACAACCTTTTTGATACCAGGGACAAGCGTGCTACCTTCCTAACTGTCATGGACCTCTTGAAAAAGAGGGAGGGGGGGGGGGAAGAATAGCATTTCACTGATATTTCTTGTTTTCCATATTGCCAGGCATTTCCTTTTTGTACTTTCTGTATGCAAGGCATTTCTTACTTGCTTACCAATACAGAGCCACTACTCCAGTTCTGTTTATTTGTTAAAATAAATTATTTGTTTCTTGATGTATAATCTTCCATTTGGCTGTACTAAAATACATCTTGTTTGGATGGGTCCAGTTTACCAAGCAATCCAGATTGCTTTGTATGACTGCCCTTTCCCCATAATCATTTACCATTCTGCCATACATTAAAGAGTGTAAGATGCTCAGATGCACGGTGGTAATGTGGGCTATATGAGTACCAAGGATAGCAGGAAGTTTTGCATGGACAAGGAAGCATCTCGCTTTAATAGAGGCAGAGCTGATAGCAGGGTCTATAGTTAAGGTTGTCAAACACTTTCCATTATAAGATCCTGTTTTCAGTTGCTAAGAACGTCACCAAACTTAAGTGGCTAGGACTGAAATTTTCCATGCCAAGTGTTTGCCTCAGGCTGAAGTTCTTTTTTGAAAGTTTCATCCAATGGTTTAGCCATTTCTGAGAATCAGATTAGGGAAGAATACATTGTTTTGTCCATGTTTAAATGTTTTTTATAAACATTTAGTTGAGAAGCTCTACAAGGCTCTCTAGAGCAGGAACTTGAAATTTGGCAGGGGCATTGTCTTTGTTTTGGGGATGTTGTTGTAGCATATCTTTACCAGAGAGCTCGCTTGCAGAGTTATATGGTGCAGCAATCACTTGATCTCAGTTTCCCAGCTGGTCTTTTCCTGCTCCACCCAGCTTCTTACACCCTTTGGGTTACAGAAACTTAGCCCTCTGACTAGATCACTTACAGTTCTATCCCTTCCAGGGCATTCAAAGACCAAAACAAGTATGAAACAACATAAACTCTTCCAATTCCTTCAGGAGATCTGCTAGGCACGAGTCTTCCCCAGTCACTGGCTCTAGCCAGCCTTTTCTCCTACAGTGAGGGATCCATGTTAGCTCTCTCTATCTGCCCCTTCCAAATGAGCAGAGCTCTTCTTTTTAAGTCCCTTCCTGGAAGCCAGACTCCTGCTCTAGGTGTCGCAGTTTGGGCTGACTGGGCCTTCAAAAGCCCATTAACCCCTTCCTGCTTTGCATGGAGGCTTGTGTGGCCCATTACAGATGTCTTTTCTTGTCCCTGTGAAAAATTACCCCAAATTGGCCAAAATTAGTTCACAAATGCTCATGCTTGTAGTTTGGCAGCTCAGTTTTCCAAAGCTTATTTCTGCCACAAGCATGTTCCAGCCCTGGGCTTCAAGGGCCTAAGCAGGACTTTTCCTGAAATTACAGCATCCAGCTGCTTTGAATAGGGTGGGGCCAGGCACAGGAGCCTGTCTCTCCTGTGCTTTCAATGACACCCCCACCCCACCCTTCTGGCACCCAGGCAGCATTGAGCAGGACAAGAAGCCACCTGACTCTATGTGGATGGTACAAGAACTGGACCTTGGGGTGGCGAGCAGTGCTTAAGGAGCACCAGATCACAGTGGGTCACATACCTGGGAATTGGCTGAGGGATGTACATTTTTAGTATCACCCAGTGGTTGGGTGATACTAAATGATGACCTCCTGAGGTCCCTTCCAACCCTGATATTCTATGATAATCCCCCTCTGCCTGACTGCTTTTCCCATGGCCTCACCTCTTGGAGAAGAGCAGCCAATCAGGGCTGCTGCAGGAAGAAGGCAGAGCTCTCCCCATCTTTGTACAAGAACCAACACTCTCTTCACAGGAGGAAGGGAGAAGCAGGGAGCAGAAGGAGTCCCGCAGCTCAGGTCAGTTCTGCTCCCTCTTCCCCCACACATAAACAATGGGAGTGGTTCCTATGCTGCACCCTCCACCCCCCACCCCCAGCAACACCCAGCCTGGGAAGGGGCAGAGGGGACTACTTTATAACCCACCAGGCCTGGGAAAAGAGGGTGAAGAGCCCCAGGAGCTGCAGAAGGAACAGAGGTGAGGTTGGGAAGGCAGAACTGATGTGGGGCTGGAGGGTGGAGAACTGATGTGGCAAAGCGTATGGAGCAGAATTGATGTGGGGACTGAGACAGGATTGATTGGGGACAGAATTAATTGCTGGACAGGGGGATGGGCAGATGTGACAGTGATAGTAAACACCCCCCACCTTTTTAGGCCACTTTAAGCATTGGTAGGATGGTGGTGGTAGTGGCAGAGGGAGTAGAGTGGGACAGAGACCCTGTGGAGGCCTCCTGTTGGGTAAATCACTTAAGCCAGACTTCTCACAGATGGTCACTAATTATATAGGAGTACTTGTGGCACCTTAGAGACTAACAAATTTATTGTAGCATAAGCTTTCATGGGCTACAGCTCACTTCATCGGATGCATGTAGTGGAAAATACAGAAGGAAGATATATATATATATATATATATATATATATACACACATGAAACAATGGATGTTACCATACACATTATAAGGAGAGTGATCAGTTGTCAGCAGGAGAGAAAAATAAGTCTTTGTGGTGGTAATGAAAATGGCCCATTTCCAGCACTTGACAAGGAGATATAAGGAACTGTAGGGGTCGGGGGGGAAGATAAGCATGGAGAAATAGGTTTACCTTGTGTAATGGCCCATCCACTCCCAGTCTTTATTCAAACCTAATTTGATGGTGTCCAATTTGCAAATTAATTCCAATTCAGCAGTCTCTCGTTGGAGTCTGTTTTTGAAGTTTTTTTGTTGTAATATTGCAACTTTTAGGTCTGTAATCGAGTGGCCAGGGAGGTTGAAGTGTTCTCCAACTGGTTTTTGAATGTTATAATTCTTGACGTCTGATTTGTGTCCATTTATTCTTTTACGTAGAGACTGTCCGGTTTGGCCAATGTACGTGGCAGAGGGGCATTGCTGGCACATGATGGCATATATCACATTGGTAGATGTGCAGGTGAACGAGCCTCTGATAGTGTGGCTGATGTGATTAGGTCCTATGATGGTATCCCCTGAATAGATATGTGGACAGAGTTGGCAACGGGCTTTGTTGCAAGGATAGGTTCCTGGGTTAGTGTTTTTGTTGTGTGGTGNTGTGATCCTGGCATCTGATTTGCTGAAGTGCTGAGCACTCTCAGTTGTAATTGAAGTCAATTGGCTCTGAGCTTTGAACATAGAAAGTGTTCTGAATAATCAGTTCAGGAAGGAGAGGTACGGGAGGAAAGATGGAGGAGTTGCATTGTATGTAAGAGAGCGGTATGATTGCTCAGAGCTCCGGTATGAAACTGGAGAAAAGCCTGTTGAGAGTCTTTGGGTTAAGTTTAGAGGCGAGAGCAACAAGGGTGATGTTGTGATGGGTGTGTGCTATAGATCACCGGATCAGAAGGATGAGGTAGACGAGGCTTTCTTTGGACAACTAACTGAAGTTTCCAGATCATAGGCCCTGGTTCTAATGGGGGACTTCAATCACCCTGACATCTTCTGGGAGAGAAATACACAGACAATCCAGGAAGTTTTTGGAGAGTTTTGGAGACAACTTCCTGGTACAAGTGCTGAAGGAACTGACTAGGGGCTGTGCTCCTCTTGACCTCCTGCTTACAAACAGGGAAGAATTGGTAGGAGAAGTAGAAGTGGGTGGCAACCTAGGCAGCAGTGACCAGGAGATGTTTGAGTTCAGGATCCTCACAAAAGGAAGAAAGGAAAGTAGCAAAATACGGACCCTGGACTTCAGAAAAGCAGACTTTGACTCCCTTAGGGAACTGATGGGCAGGATCCCCTGGGAGGCTAATATGAGAGGGAAAGGAGTCCAGGAGAGCTGGCTGTATTTTAAAGAAGCTTTATCGAGGGTGCAGGAACAAAACATCCCGATGTGCAGAAAGAATAGCAAATATGGCAGGCGACCAGCTTGGCTTAACAGTGAAATCTTCGGTGAGCTTAAACTCAACAAGGAAGCTTACAAGAAGTGAAAATTTGGACAGATAATTAGGGAGGAGTATAAAAATATTGCTCGAGCATGCCAGGGTGTAATCGGGAAGGCCAAGGCACAATTGGAGTTGCAGCTAGCAAGGGATGTGATAGGTAACAAGAAAGGTTTCTACAGGTATGTTAGCAACAAGAAAAAAGTCAGGGAAGTGTGGGACCCTTACTGAATGGCGGAGGCAACATAGTGACAGATAATGTGGAAAAAGCTGAAGTACTCAATGCTTTTTTTGCCTCAGTCTTCACAGACAAGATCAGCTCCCAGACTGTTGCATTGGGCAGCACAGTATGGGGAGGAGGTGAGCAGCCCTCAGTGGTGAAAGAACAGGTTAAGGGCTATTTAGAAAAGCTGGACATGCACAAGTCCATGGGTCCAGATCTAATGCATCCAAGGGTGCTGAGGGAGTTGGCTGATGTGATTGCAGAGCCAGTGGCCATTATCTTTGAAAATTCGTGACGATCGGGGGAGGTCCCGGATGATTGGAAAAAGGCAAATATAGTGCCCATATTTAAAAAAGGGAAGAAAGAGAACCTGGGGAACTACAGAACAAGAAGAACTACAGAATATAGTATTAATTAATGAATAGTTACATTCATATATGTAATGAATTAGTGCACAGTTGCATTATTTGTTTATTCTTTAATGTACTTCATTGTACTGTTATCCATACAGACCAATTCTGCTGCACTAAAAATAAAAATTAAATAGAAATGTAAAGGGGCCTAGTTGTAAAAGCAGAAAAAGAAAAAAGAAACAGAGCACTTAGTATGTTTCCTTATAATGGCCTAATTCCTCTGTGCTGTAACTGTTGATGTCACTGGAGTTGCATACTGGGATGAATTTGGCCCCTGGCATTATTTACTACTAGTCTGATCCTATAGATGTCACAAGACTAGCCACTTTTTTGTTTTGCTAAATTTGCTGTTTCTCTCTGTTATCACACTCAGATTTTACAGAGTAACTAGAAAAACAAGCGACTTCAACAACTGACGTATGCATGTGTATGTTTCTATGTACATTTGTAGAAGAGGAGAAACATTCAGAAGGCTTTAGCTGAAGTATTTGCAAAAATCTATCTGTCTTAGGCTCCCATCACAGTACAGAAATATTTCATATACTTGAAACCAAGGTTAACAGGAATTATAAAATAGCCTTAGAAAAAACCTTATTAATCCCCATTTGTTACAACCAGCCATGTCCCCAAGCTATAGACAAATCCTATTACAAGAGTAAGATTTATCTAGGCCTTTGCAATCTGGGGTAATTTTTGAAAAGAAAGTGACAAATTTGTACATACTCATTCTTAAAGACAAATAACGATGGTGCATTAGTTTATTTCAGTACTTTAAGATACAACAACTTTATGTGTATAAAGCATTAAAGACCAGGAAAATTACAGACTTATAAACTTGGATACTTAGCCGTCATTTTTGCTATGAAAAGTTATCTAGAATGTATACAATATTACTTATTAACTGCTCAAAATATAAGACTTATAAAATGTATAGCTAATTAGGAGTTTGATTTTATTATTCCAACAATAGTCAATGTTAGGGAAAGTTTGGAAAGCTACCTCCAAAATGTCCATTTGCATCAAACATTTAATTTCCTTACTCATATTAACACACCCCGTTTTCAAAAGAGATGGCTAGATACAGATTTCTGCAGACATTTTAGTTCTGTGGAGGGTACTTCTACAATGTGAGGTTATACTCTCTCAAAATGGGGTAGGGGAACAGATGAGACAGCAGTCAGCCGCTACAATTCCGAAACAAGATTATAATCAATCTCAGGATGGGGATCTGTAAAGGTGGAATAAGATTCTACATGAGGCTACTAACAATACATTGGATATTTGTGGCCAGTTCCTTGGGGAAAATGGAGAAAGGACAGAAAGTTCTTCAACAAATAGTATGTGTAATACAAGTACTAACAACTCCCGTACCAGGGATGCCAGCAATACATAGGCGATGTGTAGGGGAGGCATGTAGGGTTTAGTGCCCCCCCCCCTGCAGTTTCTGCTTGGCCTGCTGGGGGAGAGGGACAGGGACTCCCTTCTCCCACTGCATCTGCCCCCCAGGCTCGCTCAGGCCCTGTCCTAGGCAGCCAGGCCTGGGCGGGGAGCAGAAGGGGTGGGGTGGGCTGCCACCCCATCCAGGCTCTCTCAGGCAGCTACCACACATCACAGAGTCAGTGACCCAGAGAGGCCAGCTTCAGCCGGCATGAGAAGTGGCTCCCTCCCACTCCTCAATGGGTCGAACTGCCTGGGAGAGGGGTTGAAGGTGGAGGGGGGGAGGCATACCAGGAGACAGAAAGTAACTCTGGGGGGGGGGGGGGGAAGTGTGGCAGCCCCAGGATGGGCATGGGCGGGGGGGAAGATTGCTGGGCAGACGAGACACATGAGGCAGTCACGTGTCCTCCCCTTTTGATTGTGTGCCCCCAGTATCAGGAAGCATGAGTCGTTGATGCAGCAATACAAGGACTACACCTAGGAAAGAAACTGGAATGCATTAATGACAAAAAGCAAACTATACAGGAGATGAACCCACACACCTTAACAGAGCTGGGTAAGCTTTTAGGGGAGTACAAAATAAAAGCAATGCCATCAGCAACTCCCTTTGCTCTCACAGCTACGTGCTGTATCCCTTTGTGTTTGCAAGGGAAAGTCAAAGAAGGATTAAACAGAATGGAAGATATGGGAGTTATTTACCAAATAGAAGAACCCACTGACTTATATGTGGGGATGGTTGTAGTACTGAAACCCAATAGACATACCCTCATTTGTGTGAACTGTATACAGCTTAATAAAAGTGTGTGCAGAGATACACATGCTTCCCATAGCGGACCATACATTAGCTCAGTTGTCAGAAGCCAAAGTGTTCTCCAAGTGAGATGTTATAGCAGGCTTCTGGCAAATCCCCCTTGCTAAAGAATTTATACCATTAACTATATTCATCCCCCCATTTGGAAGGCACTGTTTTAACTGGCTTCTATTCAGCAGATCTTCAGCAACAAAACTTCAGTGTTCGGCACAGAAACAAAAGTACTTCCTGAACTGAGACCAGGGAACAAACTTTAGCTCAAAAGCTCCCAGACATTTGGAACTTGGCAGAAACTCCCAAATGCTTCCTAATCGAGACTGCAAAAGGACTTTGCCAACACAGCAAAGAGAGGATCTGATACCTTGTACGTACTCTGTCAGGAAGTGAGCCCCCATCCCCAAGAAACTCCATGTACAAACTGAACAGAAGAAGGGAGAACACTGATCAGACCCCCTAGAAGACTTGATCATAGAATCACAGACGATTAGGGGTGGAAGAGACCTCAGGAAGTCATCTAGTCCAACCCCCTGCTCAAAGCAGGACCAACCACAACTAAATCATCCCAGCTGTCAATGGACTTGATATGGGCACATAGCACAGTAAATATGTCTAAAGAATTGTAAGTTTATTTTGAATTGTGGATATGCACGCACACACATTGGTTTATAATTTAGGTTTTAATCTTTTATCTTTTTAAAAAAAGGGAGCTGTAGAGTGATTATGGGGTTTCTTGTCCTCCACAGTTACCAGAAAGGACCAGGATGTGTTGCAGGGAATGCTTAATAAACACAGGAATTTCCTAATCAGGCAGTTTTCTAGTTGCTGCTTAAGGCATGGCTTTTTGTGTTTGTCCACCCACTACGTAGTTCAAACAGGAATTAATTCAGGGAAGTCCTGTGGGGTGTGCTATACAGGAGGTCCCTTCTGGCTTTATAATCTATGAGTCATTAAGTTTGAGAAGATATCAAAGGGTAACAAGGAAGCATTTTCTTTATTCATGTTTGTGAGATATTTCTCCATATCCTTTCAGGCAATGCATTCTTGCATCACATCAACATAGGGTCTACTAAGTACCACAGAAAATCCTGTTATTCCATCAGTAGATCTTATTTGACATATTAAAATTGGTCCAAAACTAATTTAGCAAGAAATCCAAGAAAGGCTGAAGTTAATGATGTAGTTGATATTCAGACTTCACCCTTCATTTTCCACCACTTTATTTGAGATTTGATTTTTGTATACATGAGTGACAAACAGTAGCTAGAATTATAGTGTAAGGTTATTAGTAGTGATGCAGTTAGCACTATTTAAACTTAACTGAAAAATACCAACAGAAGGAGCTCAGCAATATTTTACCAAGAAACTAAAGGGTTTTTTTTTGATTTTTTTTACTGCATCTCACAAATGCATATGATTTCTGACCAAAAATTAAAGGTTAAAATCAGTATATTGACGGTGATATTGCAGTAAATAAAAAAAATCATTTTACTTAAACATCCTTCAGATGCACAGATGTTGTTTACCTGAACCTGTAAATTAAATAAACCCTGCAGAATATGTGGCATTAATGGGTATTAATTAAGCCTGCTATTTGAAGAGCCACTTTGATTGTTGCACTGGGATTTGTATTACTCCTCAGAAATGAATACTACCATTGAAATAAGAGGCCTTCCCATGTAGCAATTATATTGTTGGCTACTTTCCAGAAAATGATAAAATGGGGGGCAGGATGGGAGTAAGATAAAGGGATAGCATGATTGACATATTCTTATTTTCTTCATTGAACCAAAATACAATATCACAGCCTCTTACTCAAAAAAGAATAATGCAAGGGGCAATCTAAGGACTTGAGTCTGCTCTACTGAGGTCAATGGGTGCTTAGCCACTGATATTATTGGGCATACACCAGGCAGTCATCAATTTAACTATGTGTTATCTTTAAGCTGTCAGCCATTATCTGACAAGCTAACCCTGAAGATTTTCAATCCACGGTGAAAGACTAATTTATTTGCTCCAGTTTTTGCCTTAGTGAGACAAACTTGGTTGTGATGAAATTGGATTTTCCTTTTGGGTTATTTTGTAAACTGATATGTTTAAGTGGTTGTCACAGAGGACATGGATGAATTTAACAAATTGAAATATTAATTACATTTTTAACAAAATGAAGGGCTACAATACAATGCAAAACAAATATTGGGATTTTGTTTTGTTTTGAGACAATGCATCTATGTTATGTTTAAACTGTATACATTGTGTCCTTTCAGCAATGGAGTCTGATGTTTTTTATTTAACAGATAGTTTTTATTATATATAAAATATTTACATTATGAAGATTAGGTAACAATATAATGTAAATTTGATTTAACACAGAATATCTACTGTAAAAGAACATTAACATTGCAGAGTCAAACTCTCAAAAGTATGCAACTTTAATTTGGCCACTTCATGCATATGCATTATGACAGTCTTTATCATTGCATAATATTTCTTCCATAAGACTCCTGCCTCGTTCAGTGCACAAGATGGACGGTGTTCACTTAATAAACAGCTATTCAATACTTAACTTTATCCTTATTATTCAGTGAGTGGCCCCAGGCCTTGTTTACTGCACACCATTCAAACCTTGCTCTGTAGATAGAATTTATTAATTTTTTCATGGGCTTTTCTATGGTGCTCATAACTATAGTATCCAACTGCTTCACACATATTAATTTATTTTCACAAAATCCCATCTGAAATAAGGAAATATTATTATTCCTATTTTATAGATGGGGAACTGAAGCACACAGAGAGTAAGGTCAAAAGTGCCCACTAATTAGGGTTCCTAACTTATGATAGCTAAGGAACTGATTCGTAGAATCATAGAATATTAGGTTGGAAGAGACCTCAGGAGGTCATCTAATCCAATCCCCTGCTCAAAGCAGCACCAACACCAACTAAATCATCCCAGCCAGGGCTTTGTCAAGCAAGGCCTTAAAAACCTCTAAGGAAGGAGATTCCACCACCTCCCCAGGTAACCCATTGCACAGCTTCACCACCCTCCTAGTGAAATAGTGTTTCCTAATATCCAACATAGACCTCCTCCACTCTAACTTGAGAACATTGCTTCTTGTTCTGTAGTTCTTCTGTGAATATCAACAGAGGGAAAATTACTTTTGTAGTGCTAACGAGGCCAATGCAATCAAGGTGGACGTCGCCCATTGGCCTCGTTAGCACTACAAAAGTAATTTTCCCTTTGTTGATATTCACCCCTTCTTGTCAACTGTTGAGAATAGGCCACTTCCACCTTAATTGAATTGGCCTCATTAGCACTGTCCCCCAACCACTTAGTAAGGCAACTCCCATCTTTTCATGTGCTGTAATATATATACTGCTTACTGTATTTTTCACTCCATGCATCTGATGAAGTGGGTTTTAACCCACAAAAGCTTATGCCCAAATACATTTGTTAGTCTCTAAGGTGCCACAAGGACTCCTCATTGTTTTAGAGTGATCTGTATAATTCTTATGGATATAGTAATGTGCAACCTACCCCACAATGAACATCCCTAAGGTAAAAACAATTAATAAAATATTTTCAAATACCAAATACATATATGACAAGAAGTTCCTTGAAGATATTCCAGGAGCAGAAGTAGCAGCTAGACAAACTGTTAATTATTCACTGCAAATTACTTCCCAGAACACTCATAACAGATGGAACAAAGGTGCATGCCAGATAACTACAGGTCAAGAAAAAATAGTCATACTCAATTTTTAATTCCCTAAAACTCAGAAATACAACATGCACTTAGTGGTGCACAGAGCCTATTCTTCAATAATCATTGAGTCTTGAAGGCTTTATTCATGATCAGCCACAGATTTAGCTTGCTTTCTGTCACAATCCTGTAAGAGGAACAGAAGATAAATCAGGCATTAAAGATGAGTGTGATTTTACTTGAAATTATTACAATAGATATGTCTGCTAAAGAAAAAATAATAGGTGGAAAGAGACATACATTAATATTAAAAAAATGTATATGGCTAAATTATTAGATATTCTTCAAGAATAGATTAATTCTTCCCAGTGAATGCATGAGTTCTGTATTGGGGCCAAGGTCGAGGAGTTATACATTCATGAGCTGAAAAAAAATGCTGATTACACCATCCTAAGGTGTTATTCCAAAGCCTGTCTATTCAACAGCACCTCTGATTCCTCCTTTCTCTTGCTGTCATCCTGGATGGCATGCATCAGTAGTACTTTATCATTGTAATGCTAGATTAATTAGAGTGGTCTGTAGTTCTTGCACTCCTTCAGGCCCATCTTTCTTAGGCAATGTGGTCCAGATCAAATTTCTATAAACTGTCTGGCTTCACCTATAAACAAGATTTAATAGAGTTACAAGGAGGGGTGAGCAAGTACTAAAATACCTGACAAAACCACATATACCAAATTCCTGACTCACCACTGGGGACACTATGGGCTGCCATGTATTTGTGACTCTTAAAAATATTTATCATTCTTGGTTTTCATTAAATGATGAAATTTTCCTAAAGTGGTGATATAAAGGGATCGTGAGACAGACAATGTTGCTCTATTAGCATTCTAATGAGACTGGGAAGATTTCACTTTTTGGTGACCCCTGCATTAGCTCCCCTAAAGTGTGTTTGCTCAAAGAGCAATGTTATAGTATTCAGCAAATGGCATTAATCAATCCCATGATATCACCTTTGGAAAAACTACAGTCCCAAGAACAATGGCCTTCAAGGTGATGGTGCCAAGGTACCTAGAGTTGTTCAAATACTCAGTGTTTCTGTGGTACAGACTTTGCTAGCTGTTCCCACAATTTAGGAATTTTAGTCATTCTATCTTCGGTCTGAAATTCTTGAGTAAGTTATCTCAGCTATAACATTCCAGTTAGAACTTAATGTCTTTCTTAATTTCATCTATTCTTTTTATTTAGGATGGTGCTGAACTTTTATCACTTCACATAAGGATGGCAGTTCTTTGGCAACCATGAATGTAACTGTTTTGAATCATGTCTTGATTAGGCAACACAGACACTGTACATTTCTCTTAGTTACTGTCATACTACATCTCCTGTTCAACTGGCATAGTGTTGTTAAGGTCTTATTCCAGCATGATTACTTTCCCCTTGATTTTATATGCTTATTATATTCCTAAATTGAAACGATTGCACATTGAGGGGCACCATGTAGCTGTCTTGAAGGTAGACAATAGAACAGCTTGTTATCTTAACTTCACAGTTGCTTGACTTCATTTGACTCTGGAGGACATACATGCTTCCATTTACTAGGAAGGGTGATTTTAACATTGCCTTTGAGCACTTAAAAGTTGGTTTTGCATTCGATTAGAGCAACGAAGGACATCCTGCAAATTGACCCAATAACATGACAGGTTGAACTTTATGCCGTAGGAGCCTTACCTAACTTATAATATTTGTAATTATTCCCTTATAAACAGTATCTTCATGTGATTGGACCAGTGATGCACCAGTAGATATCTGCTAAATAGAGATGCTGATAGAGCAGTGGTTCCCAAACTGTGGGTCATGACCCCATTTTAATGGGGTCGCCAGGGCCAGCGTTAGACTGACTGAGGTTCAGGGCTGAAGCTTCAAAGCCTGATCTCCCGCCAGTGGCTGAAGCTGAAGCTCGAGGGCTTCAGCCTGGGGTGGTGGGGCTCAGGCTTGGGCTCTGTCCCTCCCCTCTGGGCCCAGGGTCATGTAGTAATATTTGTTTGAAAGTTGTCTCAATGAAGTTTGAGAACTCCTGTGATCATGTAATTGGAAAAAATGCTCCATCAGTTAGTGACATTTTGATTGTTGACATTATCTTCTGTACACCATTAAAGAGATTTAAAGGTCTAAGCAACTGTAAATTAATTATCTCACTTTCCACTATTTTTTAAAGGACAAATGAGAAACTCATGGTCTATCTGTTTTAATATTCTCCCCTGACAAATTAACAGCCAGATGCACATGCTGCTGGAATGGCACTTTACGATGTGCGGGTGACAAACCCTGAATCAATAAAAAATATTTGTCCCAGTTTGGCCCAGAACTGATTATGTGAGCTGCTATAATATCTCTTGTAAAAATAAAAATTAGATTCATTGAATGGCTACAAAAGTAATTGTTTACTTTTATGACAATATAATGATTTTCTTTCACACCTTAGTTAATAGTGTGTTAGAGTTAAAATAATTAAGTCAAATCATGACTCTCATTGAATGCTGACTCTGATTACTCTCCTGTGCTTCATATCATGAGTATTAGTACAGTAGGGAGAGAGAAGTCACTGCAATGCTGCTACTCCCACTCCTGCACAGATGGATGGGGAGTGAGTGAGCAGGAACAGGGAGTGAATGGTGCTTTGATTCTGCATCCTCTGGCCACCAAGATGCTGGCCAGGGCAGGTGAGCTAGTGTGGAAGAGGAAGTAAGTTACACCAGATATAAGGCTGGTTCACCTAGCCTCTCGCATGCAGCGAGGGGAAGTGGGGACCAAACTGTGACTCTAAGAAAAAGTAAGGAAGAGGAGATTACTTACCTGTAACTGGAGGTTCTCCGAGATGTGTGGTCCCTATTTGTATTCCAAACATGGGTGCGCATGCATGCCATGTGCTGGAGCTGGAATGTTTTCCTAGCAGTGTCTGTTGACCTGCATGTGCGTTGTGTGTCCCCTCATGCTTGCAGCTGAGGGTATAATAGGCTATGTGGATCGACACCTCTCCAGTGACCCTCTTACTGCTGAGTAGTCCAGTCCACAGCAGAGGGGTGGAGGGCAGGTATTGCAATACAAATAGGGACCACACATCTCAAAAGCCTCCATTTACAGGTAAGTAACCTCTTCTTCTTCTTCTAATGATGGTCCCTATATTTATGCTAAATGCAGGTGAAAAATGATCAGTGATCAGTGTGGAAGTGGGTACGAGGATGTGGGCAGAAGTACAGTCTGTAGTATGATGTGGCCCACTGCAGCATCCGCAGCTGCCCTTCGGGCGATGGCGTGTATGATGTGAATGTGTGGACAGAGCACCATGTTGCTGCATGACAGATGTCCTGCTGTAAGATATCTGCTAGGCAGGCCGATGTGGCTGCTTGTGCTCATGTACAGTGCATTATGATCCTATTAGGCAGCGGTACATTTGAGTGTGTGAAGCATTCACAGATGCACCCTGAGATCTATTTGGGGATACGTTGTGAGGAGAGGGTTTGTCTCTTGGATCAGTCAGCAATAGCTCCAAACAGTTTGGTCGATGCATGAAAGGTGTTGGTCCTGTGGAAATAGAGAGCCAATGCTTGGAGGACGTCAAGGGAGTGTAGGATCCTGTACCTATTGGCGATGTGGGGCTTCGGACAGAAGACAGAGAGGTGGACGCATTGATTGAGGTGGAACTCCAACAGTATGTTTGGGAGGACCTGCAACTTTATCCTTGTGGAAACTTTATTCTTGTGGAATACAATATAAGGTGGGTCAGCCATCATGGCTGCCAATTCGCTAACTCATCTAGCTGAGGTAATGGCCACTAAGAAGATAACTTTCATGGAGAGATGGGAGAGGGAGCATATTGTCAGTGGCTCAAAGGGTGGCTTCATTAGGGCGGATAAAATGAGATTAAGATCCAAAGGGGATGAGGGCTTGAGTACTGGCGGAAGGGTACTGAGGAGACCTTTCATGGAATGGATTAGGGTAGGATGTGTGAAGATGGAGGTGCCATCCACTGGGGGAAGAAAGGCACTGAGCACTGCCAGGTGGATCCACATAGAGCTGAGGGCAAGACCCAATGTATTGAGCTCTAGCAGGTAGTCAAGGATGATGAGTATGGATATTGTACTCAGTGGGTGGTGATGGCGGTGAGCCCACAAGATGAAGCATTTCCATTTAGGTTGGTAGCAGGCCCTGGTGGATGTTATCCTGGTTTCATGGAATCATAGAAGATTAGGGTTGGAAGAGACCTCAGGAGGTCATCTAGTCCATCCCCCTGCTCATAGCAGGACCAACCCAAACTAAATCATCCCAGCCAGGGTTTTGTCAAGCCGGGCCTTAAAAACCTCTAAGGATGGAGATTCCACCACCTCCCTAGGTAACCTATTCCAGTGCTTCACCACACTCCTAGTGAAATAGCGTTTCCTAATATCCAACCTAGACCTCCCCCACTGCAACTTGAGACCATTGCTTTTTGTTCTGTCATCTGCCACCATTCAGAACAGCCGAGATCCATCCTCTTTGGAACCCCGCTTCAGGTAGTTGAAGGCTGCTATCAAATCCCCCCTCACTCTTCTCTTCTGCAGACTAAACAATCCCAGTTCCCTCAGCCTCTCCTTGTAAGTCATGTGCCCCAGCCCCCTAATAATTTTTGTTGCCCTCCGCTGGACTCTCCCCAATTTGTCCACATCCCTTCTGTAGTGGGGGGACCAAAACTGAACACGATACTCCAGGTGTGGCCTCACCGGTGCCGAATAGAGGGGAATAATCACTTTGCTTGATCTGCTGGCAATGCTCCTACTAATATAGCCCAATATGCCATTGGCCTTCTTGGCAACAAGGAAACACTGCTGACTCATATCCAGCTTCTCATCCACTGTAATTCCCAGGTCCTTTTCTGCAGAACTGCAGCTTAGCCATCCTGTAGCGGTGCATGGGATCCTTCCTTCCTAAGTGCAGGACTCTGCACTTGTCCTTGTTCAGATTTCAGATTTCTTTTGGCCCAATCCTCCAATTTGTCTAGGTCCCTGTCCCTACCCTCCAGCATATCTACCTCTCCCCCTAGCTTTGTGTCATCTGCGAACTTGCTGAGGATGCAATTCATCCCATCATCCAGATAATTAATAAAGATGTTGAACAAAACTGGCCCCCGGACCGACCCCTGGGGCACTCCGCTGCCGACTAGACATCGAGCCATTGATCACTACTCGTTGAGCCCGACAATCTAGCCAGCTTTCTATCCACCTTATAGTCCATTCATCCAATCCATACTTCTTTAACTTGCTGGCAAGAATACTGTGGGAGACCGTATCAAAAGCTTTGCTAAAGTCACGGAATAACACATCCACCGCTTTCCCCATATCCACAGAGCCAGTTATCTCATCATAGAAGGCAATCAGGTTGGTCAGGCATGACTTGCCCTTGGTGAATCCATGTTGACTGTTCCTGATCACCTTCCTCTCCTCCAAGTGTTTCAGAATGGATTCCTTGAGGACCTGCTCCATGATTTTGCCGGGGACTGAATTGAGGCTGACCGGTCTGTAGTTCCCCGGGTTCTCTTTCTTCCCTTTTTAAAATATGGGCATTATATTTGCCTTTTTCCAATAGTCCGGGACCTCCTTCCATCACCACGAATTTTCAAAGATAATGGCCAATGGCTCTGCAATCACATCAGCCAACTCCCTCAGCACCCTTGGATGCATAAGATCTGGACCATGGACTTGTGCATGTCCAGCTTTTCTAAATAGTCCTTAACCTGTTCTTTTACCACTGAGGGCTGCTCACCTCCTCCCCATACTGTGCTGCCAGGTGCAGCAGTATGGGAGCTGACCTTGCCTGTGAAGACTGAGGCAAAAAAAGCATTGAGTACTTCAGCTTTTTCCACATCATCTGTCACTAGGTTGCCTCCCCCATTCAGTAAGCGTCCCACACTTTCCCTGACCTTCTTCTTGTTGCTACCATATCTGTAGAATCCCTTCTTGTTACCCTTCACATCCCTTGCTAGCTGCAACTCCAATTGTGCTTTGGTCTTCCTGATTACATCCCTGCATGCTTGAGCAATATTTTTATACTCCTTCCTAGTCAATCAGGTTGGTCAGGCATGACTTGCTCTTGGTGAATCCATGTTGACTGTTCCTAATCACCTTCCTCTCCTCCAAGTACTTCAGAATGGATTCCTTGAGGACCTGCTCCATGATTTTTCCAGGGACTGAGATGAGGTTCCCCAGATTCTCCTTCCCTTTTTTACAGCTGGGCACTATATTTATCCAGGTTTCCACTTCTTGTAAGCTTCCTTTTTGTGTTTAAGCTCACCGAAGATTTCTCTGTTAAGTCAAGCTGGTCGCCAGCCATATTTGCTATTCTTTCTGCACATTGGGATGGTTTGTTCCTTGCCCTCAATAAGGCTTCTTTAAAATACAACCAGCTCTCCTGGACGCCTTTCCCCCTCATATTAGCCTCCCACGGGGTCCTGCCCATCAATTCCCTGAGGGAGTCAAAGTCTGCTTTTCTGAAGTCCAGGGTCTGTATTCTGCTGGTCTCCTTTCTTCCTTTTTGTCAGGAAGGAATGGTTTGGTTAAGGATGTGGCACAGCGTGGTGAAGCATGCACTGTCCACCCCAGAGCCCCATCCAAAAACCAGGTCATGAGTTGAAGGGGGCTTCGATTGGGATGCCTGATCTGTCCCTGATCTTATATGAGGAGATCCAGGAGTGCTCAGAGGCGAAGCGTTGTACAGGAGGAGCATCTGAGGAGGTTCATGAACCAAAAGTGGTGTGGCCAGAAGAGGGCTCTGAGTATTTTGATAGCTCGGTCTCAGTGAATCTTTCACAGCATTTGCAGAAGGAGGGGAATGGGAGGAAAGGCATTGTGAAAGTCTTCTGTCCAGGAGAGGAGGAGAGTGTTGCCTTGTGAGCCCTGCCTTATGTCTCCCCTGGAGCAATAAGGACAGTTTTCAGTTCTCACGGGTGGCAAAAAGGTCCCAACGTGGGGTGCCCCATTTGTGGAAGAGGCAGCAGAGCATGTTTCTGTGTAACTCCCACTCATGGTTAAGGGAAAGCATCCTGCTGAGTGCGCCTACCAAGGTATTTTGGGTGCCTGGGAGGTATGTGGCTTGGAGTGTTATGTGGTGTTGGATGCACCAGTTCTAGAGGTGGATGAACTCACAGCAGAGGGTGGGGGAACTGATGCCCCCACTGCTTTTTTATGTATACAACCACTGCAATGTTGTCAGAGAGAAATTGAACATGGTGTGACCGGATGAGGGGAAGAAATGCTCAGCATGCTTGACGAGCTGCCCTCAGCTCCAGTACGTTTATGTGCATCCTGGCCTCTTGTAGCATCCTGACCCCCTGGGCTGTGTGATAGTCCAGATAGGGTCTCCACCTACAAGGGAGCCTTCTGTTGTGATGGTAGCCTGCAGGGTGGGAGAGGTGAATGGGATACTGACTAGAACCTTGGATGAATCCGTCCACTGTGTGAGAGAGGCCAGAACCGTCTGGGGAACAATGACCCTAGTTTCTATATGGTCTGTGCGGGGTCTGTAGATGGAGAGGAGCCACATCTGGAAGCAATGAATGTGCATACATGCGTGTGGTGTGACATAGGTACAAGCTGCCATATGACCAAGCAGAGAGAGACAACGGTGGACCATGGTGCATAGGTTGCGACGTATGTCTGTGATTAGAGCCATCGCAGTCAAGAAGCAGTCCGCCAGGAGGAAGGCTCATGCCCCAATGGAGTTGAGCCTTGTCTCAATGAAGTCAATCATCTGCATAGATATGAGCACCAACTTTTCCTCATTGATGCAGACCCCGAGCGATGTAAGAAGAGCGCGAAAGGCTAGAATGGTGGAGGTTAGTTTTTGTTGGAATAGTGTGATGAGAAGCCAGTTGTGCAGGTAGGGGTATACTGAGTAGCCAAGGTGGTGTATTTGTATTTCGTGAAGACTTTGGGAGCTGTTGGTATGCCCAAAGGGAGGACCTGGAATTGGTAGTGGTCTTATTCTACCCAGAAATAGAGAAATTTGTGGTGGGCCGGGTGAATGTTGATATGGAAATAAGCATCTTTCATGTCAAGATCCCCGAGATAGGATAATTGATGCCAGTGTCACCACACAGAATTTGGATTTTCTAATAAAGGTGTTCAGGAGCTGAAGGTCAAGAATGGGGCAACATCCTCTCCCTTCTTCAGAATAAGGAAGTATTTGGAGTAGAAGCCCCATCCCATGTAGAGGGCTGCCACCCACTGTATGGCTTCCTTTACATGAAAAGTGTCTGCTTCCTGTTGAAGAAGACTTTGGAGGGAAGAGTCCCCTGGGGGTGTTCGAGGAGGGGGCCAATGTGGAGGAAACTAAAGAAATTCTATTGAGTATCCATGGTGGATGATCTCCAGTACCCAACGGTCCATGATGATCTTGCCTCAATTGTGGGCAAATAGGGCAAGACAGCGCCCAAAGACAACATGGGGCACCATGGATGTCAACTTGGGAGGGTTGCAATTCTCAATGGACGTGTCAAAAGTTGTGGAACTTGTATTGTGGGTGCAACAGGGTCGAGGAGGTGGTTGTAGTGGAAAGCATGGTTCGCTGTCTCTGAAGCCGATGTCATCTGTATGGGGCTTCCAGTTGCCGCTGGTAGTATACCAGGTAGGGTGCATACAGGTGGGGCCATGTAGTGAGGTGGCCTGGCTCCCACTCGCCCCTGTGAGGGAAGAGCTGGAACAGCAGCCGGAGTGGGCGGAGTCACCGCCACCTGTCCCCGCCCCCCAGAAGTCAAGGGGCGGGACAGGAAGTATCAAGGCCCGGCCCCAGCGCTCAGTTGGTGGCCGGCCACTGGAGAGGGCGGACGCTGGAGCCCGAGCACCTGCTGGGCCACGCCTGCCCCGCGCCCGGTATCCTGAGGAGTACTGGCCGAGCCTGCCCCGAGCCCGGTATCCTGAGGAGGACTGGCCGAGCCTGCCCCGAGCCCGGTATCCTGAGGAGTACTGGCCAAGCCGGCCCCGAGTTCGGTACCCTGTGGAGCGGCTTGCACGTCCCCTCGCCGAGGAGCCTGCGGAGCCGCCCAGCCTGCCCAGCGCTCACTACCCTGAGGAGCCCATGATCTGGGACACAGTGGAGGGCGCTGGAGACGGACAGGTACCTATGGAGGAGGGAGAAATTGGAAGTGGCCCGGGGATAGCCGACCCCGGTCTGGCGGTATGTCAGTGTGTTGCGGTCAGGATCCCCACTGACCCGGCAGCAGACCGACTGCTGCTGTTAGGGCCCCGGGCCGGGACACAGTGGAGTGGGTGGGCCTGTGTCCCCCTTGCCACCCCAATTCGGGTGGCAGTCTCTCTCCTCCCCAAACCGAAAGACTGTGTGTTTGCTCAGCCCCTGCCTGAGGGCCTGAGCCCCGAAAGACTGTGTGTTTGCTCCGCCCCTGCCAAAGGGCCATAGCCTTGTGAGACTGATTGTTGCTCCGCCCCTGCCCAAGGGCCGGAGCCTTGTGAGACTGATTGTTTCTCCGCCCCTGCCCGAGGGCCGGCGCCTTGTGAGACTGATTGTTGCTCCACCCCTGCCCAAGGGCCGGAGCCTTGTGAGCCTGATTGTTGCTCCGCCCCTGCCCAAGGGCCCGAGCCTTGTGAGACTGATTGTTGCTCAGCCCCTGCCTGCGGGCCTGAAGCCTGTGAGACTGATTGTTTGCTCCACCCCTGCCTGAGGGCTGGAGCCCTGAGAGACTGTTTGGGGAGCTCAGCCCCAGTGAAGTGAGGTGGCCTGGCTCCCGCTCGCCCCTGTGAGGGCCGAGCCCCATCCCCGGACTGTTACATGTGGTGCCTTCTCTGAGGAGTTCCGCCCAGGTTGTGGGCGCGAACTCTCGATCCCGGGGAGAGAGGGGTAGGGGGAGAAAGATCCCCCTCCCGAGAGATGGATCTGTCCCAGCTCGTAGCCCTGATGACAGAAGCCCAAGCGCGACAGCAGAAGGAGCAGCAGGCCGCCCAGCTGCAGCAGCAGCAGCAGCTCTTGGAGCAGCTGGGCACCCAACAAGGTCAGCTTGTTCAGGACCTCATTACCCAGCATCAGGACTTCCAGCGCCAATGTCTCCAGTAGCTCGCCGCGGCGCTGGTACGACCCGGGGAGGCCCAGCCGGGAGGTCCGACCGGGGCCCCCCGACCCAGCCCCCCGATTCGGCTGACGAAGATGGTACGCGGCGACGACCCCAAAGCCTTTCTCGTCACCTTCGAGCGGGGCGCGGTCGTCGCGGGCTGGGCCCAGGACCAATGGGCTTCCATCCTGGCCCCGTATTTGACTGGGACTGCGCAGACAGTCTACCGAGGCCTGTCGGTGGAGGCAGCCCAGAACTACAGCCAAGTGAAGGCCGCCATCCTGGACGCTCTGGATGTGAGTCCCGAGATGTTCCGGCAGTGGTTTAGGAGTCTGACCTACCCCACCGGAGTTTGGCCTCGGAGGGTGGCCCAGGAGCTCCGGGAGACCTGCAAGCGGTGGTTGCAGCCCGAACGCCGAACGTCCGAAGAGCTCATGGAACAGGTGGTACTGGAGCAGTTCGCCCAGGTTCTCCCACCCCGAGGAAGAGCTTGGGTCCTCCGCCACCGGCCGGCGACCCTGGCCGCCGCCGTTACCTTAATGAAGGACCCTAACCTCGAAAAGAAGGGGGCGCCCGCCCGAGCGGATTCACGGGGGTCCTCCTGGGGGGCCGAAACTTGCACTCGTGCCCCGGTGGCACCTGGGCGACCCGCTAGGACCCCGGCCCCCGCGACGCGAGGAGACCATCGGGGTCCTCCTGGAGGTGACCCCGGGACTAGGCCACGGATGGGACGAGCAGCCGTGGGCCCCTGTTTCTCCTGTGGGGAGTACGGCCATCTCCAGCGGGAGTGCCCGGAACTGGAGTGTACCTTTGGCCAGGTCTGCTCTGGGGAAGCTCGTGCCCGTCCTTCGCAAGCCGCAAAGATCATTGTACCCGTGGTTATTGAGGGATACCCGACGATGGCCCTCCTCGACTCGGGCTGCGGACAGACGTTAGTCCGCCAACACTTAGGCCCCCAGGCTGACGCCCGACTGGGAGAAATTCGGCTGCAGTGTATCCACGGGGACATCCGGCCGTACCGGAGTGCCCGGGCCCAACTGACAATTGAGGGGGTCACCCGGCCGATCGTGGTGGGACTCTCTCCACGATTGGCATACCCAGTGATCCTGGGTCGGGACTGGCCAGAGTTTCCCGCGATCCTCCGCCGCCACGCAGGGGGCGGCCCGCGCGTCACGTCAGCCTTAGAAGGGGAACACCCTGAGAGTGAGGGAGAGGAGAGGGAAGCCCCCGAGCCTACCAGCTCGGCGGGGGAACCAGATGACGGCGACCCTGGAGTGGGGAAGGGCCCCTCGGACCCCACGGACTTTTGCCGGGATCAACGGGCCGACCCCACCCTCCAGGGGGCGTACGACCAGCTGGCCACTGTGGATGGGACGGTTCTCGACTCCGGTCAAGCAGCCCGGTGGCCGCACTTTGAGTTGCGGCACGAGCACCTGTATCGCGCCGAACGGGACCCCCACACGGGAAAGACATGGACCCAACTCCTCGTTCCCCGGTGTCATCGGCGGGCCGTCATGAAGCTAGCCCACGACGCCCCCGCGGCTGGACACCTCGGGCACGAGAAGACTTTGGCCCGGATCCTGGGGCGTTTCTTCGGGCCGGGGGTATACCAGGAAGTTAAGAACTACTGTAACTCCTGCCCGGAATGTCAGTTGGCCGCCCCCGCACGGAACCCCAAGGCCCCGTTGGTCCCAATGCCTCTACTTGAGACCCCCTTCGAGCGTGTGGCCATGGATCTGGTGGGGCCGCTTCCCAAAAGCAGTGCAGGGTTTCAGTACATCTTAGTGATGTTGGACTATGCTACCCGGTTCCCCGAGGCGATCCCCCTCCGGAACATCACCGCCCGTACCATCGCTGATGAACTAGTGAAGGTTTTTGCCCACGTTGGACTACCCCACGAGATCCTCACGGATCAGGGGACCAACTTCATGTCGCGGCTGCTCCAGCAGGTATGTCAGCTCCTCGGGATCAAGCAACTGCGAACGTCCGTATATCATCCCCAAATGGATGGGCTGGTCGAAAGGTTTAATCGGACCCTGAAGGGGATGCTCCGTAAGTTGCCGCAGGAGGACCTTCGCCAGTGGGACCAGCTGCTCCCACCCTTGCTCCTGGCGGTCCGGGAAGTTCCCCAGTCGTCCACCAAGTTCTCACCTTTTGAACTGCTGTACGGCCGTTGACCTTGGGGCCTATTGGACCTAATGAGGGAAACTTGGGAGCAAACTCCATCACCAGCCCAGGGCCTCTTAAAGTACGTGATCCAGCTCCAGGAGCGTCTAAAGCAGGCTGGGGACCGGGCGCGAGAGAATTTGAAAGCCGCCCAAGAGACGCAAGTCCAGACTTACAACCGGGACGCCCAAACTCAGGATTTTCAACCAGGAGACTGGGTATTACTCCTCCTCCCCTCCAGCGAATCGAAAATTTTGGCTCGATGGCAAGGGCCGTATGAGGTGGTCCGGAAGGTTGGCCCGGTTACCTACGAGATCAACCAGCCCGACCGGAGGAAGAAGAGACAGCGGTACCACGTCAACCTCCTCAAGCCCTGGCGGGAACGAGAAGGGCTCCTGATTAACCTCTACCCGCCGGAACCTGAGCTAGGACCCCAGGTACACCATACCGAGGACCGGGAGGGGCCCCACCTCGGGAAGACCCTGACGGAGGACCAACTCAAGCAGACCCAGTGCCTCCTGCAAGCCTTCTCCCGCACCTTCACGGCCCAACCAGGATCTACCACCCTGGTATACCACAGGATTCAAACGGAGCCAGGGGTGGTGATTCGGGGCGCAACCAGGCCCTTGCCATATCACCGGAGGCAGGTCGTTAACGAGGAGGTACGGGCGATGCTGGACTTGGGTGTAATTGAACCGTCGCACAGCGAGTGGTGGAGCCCCGTCGTGCTGGTACCGAAGCCCGACGGCTCCCAACAGTTTTGCATCGACTTTAGGCGGGTGAATGCCATCTCCAAATTCGATGCGTACCCCATGATAGATGAGCTGTTGGCCCGTTTGGGAGAGGCCCGCTATATTACCACCCTTGACCTTAGCAAGGGGTATTGGCAGATCCCACTGGATCCTGACTCCAGGGAGAAGACCGCGTTCGCCACCCCTACGGGCCTCTATCAATTTACGCGGATGCCCTTCGGCCTCCATGGGGCCCCGGCCACGTTTCAGCGCCTGATGGACCGACTCCTCCAACCCCATCATGACTACGCTGCGGCCTATCTGGATGACGTAGTCATTTACAGTCCTCAGTGGGGGAACCATCTGGAGCGGGTCGTCGCCGTCCTGAGGTCCCTGCGGGCGGCCGGGTTGACAGCCAAACCTAAGAAGTGCCGCATTGGCCAACAGGAAACCACGTATCTGGGATACACTATCGGACATGGACAGGTGAAACCGCTGGTAGACAAGGTCCAGGCCATCGCAACCTGCCCCCCGCCAGCCACGAAACGCCAGGTACGCCAGTTTCTAGGGTTGGCGGGATACTATCGACGGTTCATTCCCCAATTTGTGGCCATTGAGCCCCCTTAACGGGGCTCCTGACTAAAGACAGCCCGTGGCAAGTGAACTGGACCCGCGAATGTGATGAGGCCTTCCAGACACTCAAAGCAAGCCTCTGCCGGGAGCCAGTCTTATATAGCCCCGATTTTACTCGGACCTTTGTCCTGCAAACGGACGCCTCGGAGGTGGGACTCGGGGCGGTCCTTTCCCAGGAGGTGGACGGGGAGGAGCATCCGGTCCTCTACATCAGCCGGAAGCTGTTTCCCCGGGAGCATAACTATGCGGTGGTGGAAAAGGAAGCCCTCGCCGCGAAGTGGGCTTGTGACGCCCTGAGGTACTACCTCCTGGGAACCCCGTTCACCTTGGTCACTGACCACTCTGCCCTCCAATGGTTGGCCCGCATGAAGGACCACAACATGCGGCTGCAGCGGTGGTACTTGGCGCTGCAGCCTTATGCCTTCACCGTTTGCCATCAGGCCAGGAGGGACCATGCGAACGCTGACTTCCTGTCCCGCCTGGGGGGTATGGAAGGGTCTGGCCCCGGTGCCCGGGAGCCAGCCTTGAGGGGGGGGGCCATGTAGTGAGGTGGCTTGGCTCCCGCTCGCCCCTGTGAGGGAAGAGCCGGAACAGCCGCCGGAGTGGGCGGAGTCACCGCCACCTGTCCCCGCCCCCCGGAAGTCAAGGGGCGGGACATGAAGTATAAAGGCCTGGCCCCAGCGCTCTGTTGGCGGCCGGCCACTGGAGAGGGCAGACGCTGGAGCCCGAGCTCCTGCTGGGCCACGCCTGCCCCGAGCCCGGTATCCTGAGGAGGACTGGCCGAGCCTGCCCCGAGCCCGGTATCCTGAGGGGGATTGGCCGAGCCTGCCCCAAGCCCGGTATCCTGAGGAGGACTGGCCAAGCCGGCCCCGAGTTCGGTACCCTGTGGAGCGGCTTGCGCGTCCCCTCGCCGAGGAGCCTGTGGAGCCGCCCAGCCTGCCCAGCGCTCACTACCCTGAGGAGCCCATGATCTGGGACACAGTGGAGGGCGCTGGAGACGGACAGGTACCTATGGAGGAGGGGGAAATTGGAAGTGGCCCGGGGATTGCCGACCCCGGTCTGGCGGTAGCAGACCCGGAGCCTATGTCAGTGTGTTGCGGTCAGGATCCCCACTGACCCGGCAGCAGACCGACTGCTGCTGTTAGGGCCCCGGGCCGGGACACAGTGGAGTGGGTGGGCCTGTGTCCCCCCTGCCACCCCAATTCGGGTGGCAGTCTCTCTCCTCCCCAAACCGAAAGACTGTGTGTTTGCTCAGCCCCTGCCTGAGGGCCTGAGCCCCGAAAGACTGTGTTTGCTCAGCCCCTGCCTGAGGGCCTGAGCCCCGAAAGACTGTGTGTTTGCTCTGCCCCTGCCCAAGGGCCGGAGCCTTGTGAGACTGATTGTTGCTCCGCCCCTGCCCAAGGGCCGGCGCCTTGTGAGACTGATTGTTGCTCCGCCCCTGCCCACGGGCCGGAGCCCTGTGAGACTGTTTGTTCGCTCCACCCCTGCCCGAGGGCTGGAGCCCTGAGAGACTGTTTGGGGAGCTCAGCCCCCCCAGAGTGAGCTGGGTTCAAAGGGTTTTTTTTGCATTTGGGCCGAGCCCCATCCCCGGACTGTTACAGGACAGAACTGGGGTTGCTCTTGCTTGCACTGTGGGGCCAGGATATAGAGTCCGAGGGAGCGTAGTGTGCCCCTGAAGTCCTTCAAAGAGTGAAGAGACTCATCCATTTTTGTGCAAAACAGCTTGTCCTCATCAAAAGACAGGCCCTTAATAGTGGTTTGGCCCTCCCAAGGAAAGCCTGATGACTGGAATGACAAGTCCCATCTCATGACAATGCCAATCGTGAGGGATCAAGAGGACACATTGGCCATGTTGATTGCCTCCCGGAGGCCCACCGTGATGACCAGGCACCCTTCATCTACGAGTGCTGCTGGTCTGGTGGTAGCTCGTATTGGAACCCTGCTAGCCTCACATAGTTGTTAAAATCGTACTTGGCTAGCAGAACCTGGTAATTTGCAATCCTAAATTGCAGAGCTGCTGAGGAGTAGATATTTCTCCCCAATAGATCCAATTGCTTAGCCCCTGTGATAAATGAAGGGGGTGGTGGTAGCTTCCTTTTGTTGACACTCAGCCAGCCAGTTAGCTATAAAGTCCCTCTTGGCGGCTGTTCCCTACTTGCTTTACCTGTAAAGGGTTAACAAAGTTCACCAGGTAAAGGAAAAGGAGTGGGCACCTGACCAAAAGAGCCAATGGGAGGGCTAGAACTTTTTAAACGGGGAGGGGGGGAATTCCCTTTGTTTGTGTGTTGTGTCTCTCCGGGAAAGAGGGGAATAGAGGGCAGCAGGAATGCTGTGTAAGGCTTGAACCAGGTATAAAAATTCATCTTCCATACCTAAAAGAAATAATTTGGATAGGGAATGGTTAGTTAGATGCTATCAGGTTTATTTCTTATTTTGGCTTGTGGATCTCCTCTGTGCTAACCCCAGATGCTTTTGTTTGCTTGTAACCTTTACGCTGAACCTCCAAGAAAGCTATTTTGGGTACTTAATTTTTGTAATGGTTTCTTTTAAGATCTAGCAAAAAGCCTAAGTTCCAGATGTATTTTTTCCCTTTTTGTTTTTAATAAAACTTACCTTTTTTAAGAATAGGATTCGATTTTTGGTGTCATAAGAGGTTTGTGCATGTTGTTTGATTAGCTGATAGCCACAGCTAATTTCCTTTGTTTTCTTTCTCAGCTCTTCCGGGGGGTGGGGGTGGGGGGGGTGCGGTGGGGGTGGGGGGGTTTGAAAGGACTTGAGGGTACCCCACAGGGAGGAATTCCCAAGTGCTCCTTCCTGGGTTCAAAGGGTTTTTTTTGCATTTGGGTGGTGGCAGCATTTACCAAGCCAAGGTCAGAGAGAAGCTGTAACCTTGGGAGTTTAATACAAGCCTGGAGTGGCAAGTATTCATTTTTAAAATCCTCGTGGGCCCCCACTTCCTGAACTCGAGGTGCCAGAGTGGGGATTAAGCCTTGACAGTCCCCCAGTCTGGAGGGGTCAACCTTTGAGTGCGTTGTCACACCCGCTCTGTTGCTGTGTGCACAAGAGAGCTGGGGGGGAGGCGGGGTGGGGCGTCGGGAAAAGAGAGTCTGTCACCTTAGCTGGAACAAAGTACCTCCACTCTGCCCACTTTGGTGTGGAGGGTGGTAAGGCAGGGGTGTGCCACACAGCTCATGCAGGCTGAAGGATGGCCTCATTCATAGGGAGCACCAGCCTAGAAGGTCCCTGAGGCTGGAGGATGTTGAGTAGCTGGTGGTGTTGGTCCTGCACCTCTTCAGTGGTATGTTTAGGTCTGCAGTGATCTGCTGCAGCAGGTCCTAATACTGCCTGTGATCATCTGGGGGAAATAAGGTGGGAGGAATGAGAGCCTCATCTGGGGAGGATGAAGCAGCCATAGGCACTGGCAGTTCCAACTCTACTTCTGCCTCTTCCTTGGAACCCGATGGTACCAGTGGAGGGACTGGGGCAGTATGTGAGGGTGCCTGGGAGGTCTGGTAGTGGTGGTGACAGGGTTCTCAGGTCAGCCAGTAAAGCCAAGGGGAGGGTTCCTGGAGGTCTGGTGGCCCCATGGGTAGTGGTACCAGACCTGTGCTGCTGGGTCAGATGCTGGCACGTATGGATGGGTGAGGGCGGGAGTTTGAGCTTTGCCAAGACATTGGGGAGAAGGAGTGTTCCGGCTCAAAGAACTCTCAGACTCAGCGGACGGTTCCATAATCGGAGGAACTGGCAGAGTAGGGGGGCCTCTGTGCAGTGTCTGCAAAGACCAGTCCAGCAACAACAAAAGTGGTTCATCTGATGGAGTGGAGACCTTGTGAGGGAGTGGGGGTCCAGAGAGAAGCAGGAAGGGCAGCACCAGTTCTGCTGTGCAGAGAAGAGGCTGTAAGCATTTGGAAGTCTGAGGGGTGCGAAGTGGCTGTGGGACAGTGAGCACTCTGGATGGGTGGGTAGCATGGTAGTTGCCGGTAACATCAGACCCTTCTTACATTTGGTCTTCCCCTCGACCTGGGAAAGCTTTGGTGCTGGGGTAGCCGTCTCCATGCATCTCACCCAACCTGGCATGAGGAGAAAATGCTGCTCTTACTAGCAGTCCACTGCGGGAACCTACTTGTGTGCATGAGAGTGCTTCCTGCTTTCATGCCAGGGCTTTTCCTTAATCACTGGTACCGCCAAATCTGGCACATGGGAAGTGGCCATAGGGGTGCTCACCACCGGTGATGGTTCAGACTGTCCCAAATCTGACTGCAAATGCAGCTGCATTGATTCCTACTTAAGGAACTTGCGGAGGCAGAGCTCTTGAGCTTCCTGAGTCCAAGGAGAAAATGACTTGCGCATTGAGCAATGCACCGCCATATGAGCCTTGATGAGGCAATAGAGACACCTCTGGTGCTCATTGCTCACAGAAAAGGAGCTTGGGCAGGAGTCACAGTTTTTGAACTGGAATTGGAGGGAGGGTCAGAAAAGGGCAACAAAAATGATTGGGGGTATGGAACAGCATCCATGTGAGGAGAGATTAATAAGACTGGGATATGCCTGATGTGGAGAAAGTAAATAAGGAAGTGTTATTTACTTCCAGCCCGAAGCACCCTCCCGCACCCCAAACCTCTCATCCCCAGCCCCACCCCAGAGCCAGCACCCCCAGCCAGAACCCGAACCCCTTCCTGCACCCTTGCACCAGCCCTGATCCCTCTCCTGCTCTCTGAACCCCTCAGTCACAGCCCAGAGCACCGTCCTGCATCCCAGGGCATGATGGACAGAGGCTGCAACAGGGACACACAGCAGTGCCACATGAAAGTCAAGGAGCTCAGGCAAGCCTACCAAAAGACAAAGGAGGCAAACGGTCACGCTTCTATGATCAGCTGCATGGCATTCTAGGGGGGGACCCTACCACTACCCCACCACTGTCCATGGACACCTGCAAGGGGGGAGTCTCACACAACATGGAGGAGGATTTTATGGATGAGGAAGAGGAGGAGGAGGAGAATGCGCAGCAGGCAAGCAGTGAATCCATTCTCCCCAGCAGCCAGGACCTTCTCATCACCCTGGAGCCAATACCCTTCGAAGGTGGGATCCCCGACCCTGAAGGTGGAGAAGGCACCTTTGGTGAGTGTACATTTGTAACTACAGTACAGGGTTTAAAAGCAATAGTGTTTAATGTTTGATTTGCCCTGAAGACTTGGGATGAATTCACAGCCAGTACAGCTACTGGAAAAGTGTGTTAACATGTCTGGGAATGGAGCGGGAATCCACCAGGGACATCTCCATGAAGCTCTTCTGGAGGTACTCTGAAAGACTTTGCAGAAGGTTTCTGGGGAGTGCTGCCTTATTTTGTCCTCCACAGTAGGACACTTTACCATGCCAAGCCAGTCGCAAGTATTCTGGAATCATTGCAGCACAAAGCATGGCAGCGAATGGTCCTGGGTTTTGGTCACATTCTAGCAACATTCAGTCTATATCTTTCTGTGTTAGCCTCAGTAGAGTGATATCATTCATGGTCACCTGGTTGAAATAGGGGAATTTTTGTAAGGGAACAGTAAAAGGACCCCATTCATGCTGGGCTGTTTGCGCTTGTCTAAAAGGGATCATCCCTGAGAATAGCCACGCAGTGGGGGGAGGGGTGAAGGGATCATCCCAAATAGCCATGCGGAGGGGTAGGGGGAGGTATGTGCTGCACATCCACCCGAAAACCGCAGCCCTTCCTTTTAAATGGCATTGCTTGCTATGGGAAAGGAGGGCGCTTCAGTTTGAAAACATTCCCACATGTTATCAAGGCGTTAGAAGCCAAACCCGTGTACCCTTTGGCTTACCATGGCTACCTGGAAACCAAATTCTGTTGCCAAGCCATGTGTGATGTATCACCATACTGGCAGGCGTTCAATATAAAAGGCAAAATGCGACCTTGGACCTAAAGCACATGTGAATTGCTGTGAATTGCTTGATTCACTGTGAAAGAGTCTCCCTTTTGTTCTCAGAAGTGTATCATCTTAAATTTTACTCTCCCTTTTTATCCCCCCACAGGTGCAAATGTTTCTATGCTCCCCCTATCATCTCTGTCCCTAAGGTTATCGCAGATTAGAAGGCAAAAAAAACGCACTCGCGATGACATGTTTTCCCAGCTCATGCAGTCCTCCCACACTGATAGGGCACAGCTGAATGCATGGAGGCATTCAGTGGCAGAGTCCAGGAAAGCAGTAAGTGAGCGCGATGAGAAGAGGCAGGATGCAATGCTGAGGCTAATGGGGGAGCAAACGGACATGCTCAGGCGTCTGGTGGAGCTGCAGGAAAGCCAACAAGAGCACAGACCGCCGCTGCATCCACTGTACAACCGCCTGCCCTCCTCCCCAAGTTCCATATCCTCCTCACTCAGACACCCAAGAACGCGGGCGGGGGGAGGCTCCGGGCACCCAGCCACTGCATTTCAGAGGATGGCCCAAGCAACAGAAGGCTGTCATTCAAACAGTTTTGATTTGTAGTGTGGCTACAATAAGCAATGTGGCCTTGTCCTTCCTTCCTCCCCTCCTTCCCCACCCCACCCTACCGCACCCGGGCTACCTTATCAGTTATCTCCCTTTTTTTAATTAATAAAGAAAGTGTGACGGGTTGGATCACAGAAACCCACTTGGGAGCTGCCAGCTGATGTGCAAAGACTACTTCTGTTTCTATTCTCCCTGCCAGCTCAGTGGTTTCAGCACTCTGTCTTGCTGAAGCCAGACACACCCATCTGCTCCAGACACAGACCCAGAGTCTGAATAACCTGTCTCAAAGCTGCAGGTTTACCTGAGAACAGCTCACAGAAGTCTGCTTGCCCTTAGCACTCAGATGCCCAATTCCCAATGGGGTCTAAACCCAAATAAATCCGTTTTACCCTGTATAAAGCATATACAGGGTAAACTCATAAATTGTTCACCCTCTATAACACTGATAGAGAGATATGCACAGCTGTTTGCTCCCCCAGGTATTAATACATACTCTGAGTTAATTAATAAGTGGAAAGTGATTTTATTTAAATACAGAAAATAGGATTTAAGTGATTTCAAGTAGTAACAGACAGAACAAAGTAAGTTACCCAGCAAAATAAAATAAAATGCGCAAATCTATGTCTAATCAAACACTGAATACAGATAATCTCACCCTCAGAGATGCTTCAGTAAGTTTTTTCTCAGACTGGACACCTTCCAGGCCTGGGCACAATTCTTTCCCCTGGTACAGCTCTTGTTCCAGCTCAGGTGATAGCTAGGGGATTCTTCATGATGGCTCCTCNTACAGAGATATGTACCGGGCACAGGCAGCACAAAACATATTCCAGTTATGTCATATTCCCACAAAGCCTTATGGGAGGTACCGTCACAGAAAGAATGCATGGTTTCAAAACAATAGTGACTTTATTTCCTTTGCCAGCTGTGATCGAAGGGGGGAAGGTGGTTGACTTACAGGGAATTAAAATCAACAAAGGGGGTGGGTTTGCATCAAGAAGAAACACACACAACTGTCACACCGTAGCTGAGCCAGTCATGAAACTGGTTTTCCAAGCCTCTCTGATGCACAGCGCACCTACCTGTGCTCTTCTAATCGCCCTGGTGTCTGGCTGTTCAACATTGGCAGCCAGGCAATTTGCCTCAACCTCCCAATTGTCCTTGTACTGCCGTCTCTTAGCCAGGTTCTGCACATACTGCAGCATAATGCACGAGGTGTTTACAATGCTCGCAACAGCAGCGGTGAGCTGAGCGGGCTCCATGCTTGCCGTGCTATGGCATCTGCACAGGTAACTCAGGAAAAAAGACGCAAAATGATTGTCTGCAGTTGCTTTCACGGAGGGAGGGAGGGAGGGAGGGAGGGAGAGGAGACTGACGACATGTACCCAAAACCACCCATCACAATATTTTTGCCCCATCAGGCATTGGGAGCTTAACCCAGAATTCCAATGGGCGGTGGAGACTGCGGGGACTGTGGGATAGCTTCCCACAGTGCACCGCTCCATGAGTTGATGCTAGTCACGGTAGTGAGGACGCACTCCACCGACTTAATGAGCTTAGTGGGGACATACACAATTGACTGTATAAAATGGACCTAATTTCATAGTGCAGACATACCCTTAGTGATAACTAAGAATGCACGAAGGAACAGGCCATGCAGCGGTAAGAGGGAACTGGAGTTGTGTCAACCTGCACAGACTATTAAACCCTCGGCTGTGAGCATGAGGGGATGCATGATGCAGGTGCAGGTTAACGGATACTGGTAGGAAAACCTTATGACTTCGGCTCATGGCGTGCATGTGCTCCCACATTTAGAATACCTATAGGGACAATCATTCAAGGAAGAAGTTCTTCCATCGTCCTTAACTATGTTGCCATATCCATGGCCACACTCCAACTGCAGTATAAAGACATCTGTGATGTTGGCAGACCAGGTACCTGCTCATGCCAAGGCTCCTAGGCCAGTGGCTCTAAACCTTTCCAGACTACTGTACCCCTTTCAGGAGTCCTGCTTGTCTTGCATACCCCAAGTTTCACCTCACCTTAAAACTACTTCTTACAAAATCAGACATAAAATACAAAAGTGTCACAGCACACTGTTACTGAAAATGTCTTATTTTCTCATTTTTACCATATCATTATAAAATAAATCAATTGGAATATAAATATTGTACTTACATTTCAGTGTATAGGATATAGAGCAGTATAAACAAGTAATTGTATGAAATTTTATTTTGTACTGATTTCGCTAATGCTTTTTATGTAGCCTGTTGTAAAACTAGGCAAATATCTAGATGAGTTGATGTATCCCCTGGAAGACCTCTGCGTACCCCCCAGGTGTACGTGTACCCCTGGTTGAGAACCACTGCCTCAGGCCTCAACTCAACGCTGACAAATGCATAGTTGGAAACCAGCCTGGCACACCTGCGTGTTAGTATTGTTAAAATAGGTTTATGAAAATGTGTTTAGACTGTATGAAATGCTTGTAGGTTGCTGCATGCAGTAATCTCACTTGTAATATCTGTATCCCATGTTATAAGGTAATATTTAAGTGTTTGCTCTGTAACTGTAAAACACACACACACACACAGAGTCAGGAGAGAAGTGTTACCAAGTGTAAAATACTAGTTTATGACAGGAGGTATTATCTCCTGCCCAACAAAAGAAGGTCCATAGAACACCAGACAAACCATTGTGGAATATCAGAGGACAAAATACTTTGCTGACTGCTCCCCGCACACTCCTGAAGAGCAGATGTACATGGGGACTCATCCCATCAGCTTGAAATCTGGGGGAAGGAAATAAAAATCCTTGACAAGAAGAAACTGCATCTCTTGCAGTTGTGACTTGGAGAAGGCACAATTTCCAAGCATAAGCCAGGGATCCCCAGTGCTTGGCCTGGGTTAGTCCTAAGAACAAATAAAGCTTGAATATTACAGCAGCTTCTATCACCTGTTGGAAACTAAGACTGTAACTCATTTGTGTGTGTATGTTTACCTGCTTTTACCTTGTAAATAACTCATTTATTTTTCTTAGTTACTAAATCTTTAGTTAACACTTGTAGCCAATCCTATAACAAATTGTCTTTGGTGTAGGAACTCAAATGCAACTGACCTGGGGAAAGTGATTGGCTCTTTTGTTACTGGGAGTGACCCAAATATTGTTGTGATTTCTAGTGTAAAGAACCATCTGTCACAAAGGCAAGCTTACCTGGGAGTTAAGGTAGATCAGAGTACCCAAAGGGGCTGTCTGTGACTCCATGTTAAGGCTGTTATAGTGCCCCAGGAGTTCACACTTAATATTTGCTTAGTGAAATCTAAGTATAGAACTCACAACCAGTTTGGGGTGTATGTGCTGCTTCCGAACCGTCTGGCCTGAGAGGTTGCTATTCACACTCCTGAGCCACTCCAGACAGCTTAAACAATGAGGAGTACATGTGGCACCTTAGAGACTAACAAATTTATTTGGGCATAAACTTTCATGGGCTAAAACCCACTTAATCAGATGCATGGAGTGGGGGTCAGTTCTAACAAGACAATTCAATTAAATTGGGCTATTATCAACAGGATTCAAAATCACTTTTGTAGTGGTAATCAGGGTGGCTCATTTCAAACAGTTGACAAGAAGGTGTGAGTAACAATAGGGGGAAATTAGCATGGGAAAATAGTTTTTAGTTTTTGTAGTGACCCATCCACTCCCAGTCTTTATTCAGGCCTAATTTGATGGTGTCCAGCTTGCAAATTAATTCCAGTTCTGCAGTTTCTCGTTGGAGTCTGTTTTTGAAGTTTTTTTGTTGAAGAATTGCCACTTTTAAGTCTGTTATTGAGTGTCCAGGGAGGTTGAAGTGTTCGCCGCCTGGTTTTTGACTGTTATCATTCTTGACGTCTGATTTGTGTCCATTTATTCTTTTGAGTAGAGACTGTCCAGTTTGGCCAATGTCTATGGCAGAGGGGCATTTCTGGCACATGATGGCATATATCACACTGATAACCTCCTTTACCACTGTCTGTATCCTCCCCATTGCCACTTCCAGTACTGAATGCAGGCCCTCTCTCTTCTTATCAAAAGTCTCAATATTGAGCCTGATACTTCTCTCACTCACATTTCTATTGACTCCTCCTGAATTACACTAGAAGAAGAGAAGGCACCTCCTCACTGTCTGCTTTCTTATGAACCACTAAAACACTCTTGCCTGTGGAACTGAGATGTTAATTTCCACGACTCCATTCTATCACTGAAGACCACAGCATTCGTATATTATTTTCTTTTTATGGCTGGAGCTTGTGCATGGCTGCTCTGGAGGTCCTTACTTATGCATTCAATAATAGCATCTATTCCCTTTCAGTGATCATTCTAGCATGAATGAGAAGACAGAGTAATTATGCTATACACTGGAAATATGTAGGTTCTGGGGGAGCAATTGCAGGAGCGTGGATCTTTCAATCCTTGTCATGGTGAGCAAAGGAAGAATAATCAGGAAATGTGACGTGTGTTGCTAGTGCAATGTAAATTAATAACAAGATGTCCAATAACTAGGCTTTCCATTTTTGAATCAAAGAGTATCAGTCAAAGATTAATACAGCATAATACAGAAAGGAAGAGTACATAACATTACCAATCCCTCTGGAGGACAGCAGTTGGAGTGGTCAAACTGTCTCAAATATTTTGTGCTTATCCCTTCTGTATTTATACCTGACTGGCAGGAGTTTCACAATTTTTCCTGTATTACTTTACCTAATACACCTTTATCTATCTTCTTTGACATGTTTTCCACAGACAGTAAGGCTCCAATAATTGCCTACCTGGTATTGGGGCATATATTGTAAATTTCTAGATGACATACATCATACATTTTGACAGTTTTACAGGCCCCCCTACATTATGCAAAAACAGAGCTGCATGTACTCAAGACAATTTCTTTTGAACATTCCAGGCATGGTATTTCAGAAATCATTAAGTTAAAGCAGGGGTAGGCAACCTTTCAGAAGTGGTGTGCCGAGTCTTCATTTATTCACTCTAATTTAAGGTTTCGCGTGCCAGTAATACATTTTAACATTTTTAGAAGGTCTCTTTCTATAAGTCTATAATATATAACTAAACTATTGTTGTATTAAAGTAAATAAGGGTTTTAAAATGTTTAAGAAGCTTCATTTAAAATTAAATTAAAATGCAGAGCTCCCCAGATCGGTGGCCAGGACCTGGGCAGTGTGAGTGCCACTGAAAATTAGCTCGCGTGCCGCCTTCGGCACACGTGCCATAGGTTGCCTACCCCTGAGCTAAAGAGTATCTGCTTTTTGTACCTAGCCCTGAAATTACAACACTTCACATCTCCCTTGATTAGGCAGTTTAACATAAGTAAGAGTATTTGGGGAAGATTTAACATGAGGACAATTCAAGAAACATATGTGATATATATAATGTTAATATTGTCTATACTATTAATATTGGCTAACACTATAGACCTTACAGACTTTTTTCTCATCTAGTTCAATATATATAGTAGTATCCAGGTACAGCACAACACCTGGAGGCTGTTGCATTATTTTACAAGCTTCTTGTATCTTAGTTTTTTCTAAGGTTGTGTTCTCTAGCACACATACAAAACAGGAGTTCGTACAAAGGTCACAACATTTATCTATCATACAGTTTAGATAATTCAATATGAATATAAAGGACTTTGAGTGTAATATACTGTATTTATTTACTATTGACTACTTTCTTATTTTGGGTACATAGCCACCTTTTTTTCATTTATACTTACAGTTGCTACAATAACAAATTCCCATATTTTAATCAATATCTTTCAACCTTTTACTTATAAAAACTGATTTCCCAATACATTCTGTCCAGACAAACTGGTAATTTATAAGAAAACAATTTACCTTCCTGGTTAATAGTTCTGTTTGTGAAAGCTCTGGTTTACAGATTTAAGATAGCCTTGTTTTCTATATGGTAGCTGTCATTGCCACACCGATACTATGCTTTCACAAGCTGTATTTTTTTCAATTTATCTTTCCAGCTAAGCCAAAGATGTGATTGAACTAAATCAGTACTAACCAATCACAAAGCACTCTGGTCCTGTTTGGTCAGCTAGTGCCATGAAGCATTGTGAATTTTACCTTAATTAGGTCAAGATGTGTAATCTCACTCCCAATAAGATCTCAAATCTACAGGATGTTTGTTGAGAGGAACCATACCTGACCAAGAATGCAGTTTGAAGATTATCACTGTTCATGACATGATTGTGAATGAAGGTTTCGAGTTTGTATGCATTATTGAGACATGCAAAGCCATCATTATCCTAGTTGTCTCTTGATAGATACTCAGTTTTGCATGAGCAAATTGATGGCCAGTGTACTGGTGTGGCCTTTCTGGTTGTATTTGATTAAGTGTATTGTCTCCTACTCTAAAATTGAATGTATGTGAATGTATTTATCATATGTGAGAATTGCAGGATGGTGTTAAGATAAGCATAATTCAACTCTGTTGAATGTGTATATGTTAACCAATTTCCCCTCTGCCGTGGTGTGAGAGATGTCAATACTCATTCTTTGAAAGAGTGCAAGATCCATTCAGATGCAGACTCTTTTAGGGTAGCTGAATAAACCATTTGCTGACATAAACAATAGCAAATTTTCCTTACATGAAGAAGATTATTGAGAAGGTTGTGGTGAAACTGTTGTCAGGGATATTTCCTGATGTTTTTAGGTCTGCTTAACTATCTTCTTAAATGTTTTAGGCCTGAATATGTCTCAAAGACTGGATTTGTTTTGTGGGTCATTGATTGACTTCTGGTGATGGACAGACCAAGTGATCATGCAGATGTTTTTGGTTTTGTCAGTGTCTTTGATACTGAAGTGGATGTAACTATGGGCTTGTTTACACAGTGGGGTAATGTGCCCTACAGAGGTGTAATTTCTAAAGGGTACTAATGTGTTGTGCATCAGTTGGTCTCTGTAGACCCTGCTGATGCGCACTAAAAGTTCCCTAGTGCGCTTTAATATGGTGCTGTTTCAAACAGTTAAAGCATGCTAGGTAACCATTAATGAGCACCACCAGGGTCTACACAGACCAATTAATGCATAACACATTAGTGTGCTTTGGAAATCACACCTCCATATGGTGCATTACCCCACCATGTCCCTAAGTCAGTATTTGTAGAGTACATGGCTCACAGTGCTGATTGCAAAGGTTGGGAAAAGATCAGTAATGGAGATAGGGTTGCCAACTTTCTACTTGCACAAAACCAAACACCCTTGCCCCATCCCCTACCCCGACCCTCCTCTGCCTCTTCTCTGAGGCCCTGTCCCCCACTCACTCCATCCCCCTCCGCCCCCCTGTTGCTCGCTCTCCCCACCCTCACTCACTCATTCATTTTCACCAGGATGGCTTGGGAGTTGGAGTGTGGAGGGGGTGAGGGCTCTGGCTGGGGATGCAGGCTCTGGGGTGGAGCCAGAAATGAGGAGTTCAGGGTGTGGGAGGGGGCTCTGGGCTGAGGGAGTGGATTGGGATGTGGGAAGGGGTGAGGGCTCTGGGTTGGGGCCAGGGATGAGGGGTTTGTGGTTCAGGAGGTGGCTCCGGACTGGGGCTGAGGGGTTCAGAGTGTGGGAGGGGGCTCCAGCGGGGGGCTGGGGTGTGTGAGGGATCCAGCTGGGGGTGCAGGATCTGGGGTGGGGCCAGGGTTGAGGAGTTTGAGATGCAGGAGGGGGCTCCAGGCTGAGGGGTGGAGCTGAGGGGTTAAGAGTATGGGAGGAGGCTCTGGGCTGAGGCAGGGTGTTGGGCTGTGGGTGGGGATACGGGCTCTGGGCTGGGGGTGAGGGTTCTGGGGTGGGACCAGAAATGAGGGGTTCAGGGTGTGGGAAGGGACTCCAGGCTGGGGCAGGGGGCTGGGGTGCGGGGTTGGGGGTGAAGGCTCTGGCTCAAGGAGCGGGCTCTGGTGTGGGGCCAGGGATGAGGGATTTGGAGTGCAGGAGGGGGCTCTGGGCTGGGGCTGAGGGGTTTGGTGTGTGGGATGGAGCTCCAAGCTGGGGCAGGGGGTTGGGGTGCAGAGGGGGGTAAGGGCTCCAGCTGGGGGAGCAGGCTGTACAGTAGAGCTGGGGATGAGGGGTTTGGGATGCAGGAGGGTGTCATGGGCTGGGACTGAGGGGTTTGGAGGGCAGGAGGGGGATCAGGACTGGGGCAGGGGGTTGGGGTGCAGGTGTCACAATAAAATTGCCCTCCCATGGGGTCCCCTGGGTAGGCACCAGCATTGTATAGTGCTAACACCTATATATGCATATGCATGGGAAAGGATTTTGGGAAGGGTTAAAGGTGTAAGTGTGAAGTAAAAAATTCCTTTGCAGGTTGCGAGAGGCCGAAGGGGGAGAAAGGGAGAAGGGAACGGGTTAACTCAACACTCCAGCTAGGTCCAAAAATAAAAAGCTAACTCCAGCCGCCCAAGGCCAATGCACACAAACAAACTCTCTAATGCCAAAAAGCCAAAAGCTTGTATCTCAACCCCGACCAGCTGTGAGAAAAGAAAAGAAATTGAGCTAAACCAAACTGCAAAAACTGCAAAGCTAGTAAAACTGCAAAAGTCAGCAAGTTAAAAAACAACAGTCTCGCATTCCTAAAGCTGGTGTGTTTTGGGAAAGTTGAAGAAGCTGCAAAAAGCCGGTTAAAACTGGTACAACAAGCACAAAAAACAAAGGTCCCTAAACAAAATGCCCCCCCAAAAACCTAGGGCTTAAAACTCCTTCCAAAAGCTAAAGCAAGTCGGAAATCAACAGCGGACCCTGGATGGCCTGTGCACAGGACAGAACTCTCATCCATCCTTCCCTCTCTTCTTCTTATGTTACACAAAGGCTTGGCCAGCCGTGGGTTGTGCGTGTGTAAGTATGAAAGTGGGTGAGGGCTTGGGCACTAACGCTTTCTTCCTTCCTTTGAGTGACATGGGGAGAATCCAGCACTCACCGCTGTTATTTAATTAATAAAGCTTTAAAATTAGTTACTTGGTGTGCTCCTTCATCTCCTCCCCTAACGATCCTGCAGCCTCAGACTAATCACCTAATGCTCCAGGCAGATTGGTAACAGAAATCTGTCACACAGGAGCGGGTCAGGGGTGCAGGCTCTGGGCGGCACTTACCTCAAGCAGCTCCTGGAAGCAGCGGCATTGTTACGGGGTTTTTCTTAAGATAGGCTAGATGGCATAGAAATCCCCGAGAAATGACAGGTTTGAACCCCCTCCCACATCTATCATAGAATCATAGAATAGAATCATAGAATATCAGGGTTGGAAGGGACCTCAGGAGGTCATCTAGTCCAACCTCCTGCTCAGAGCAGGACCTAATCCCAACTAAATCATCCCAGCCAGGGCTTTGTCAAGCCTGACCTTAAAAACCTCTAAGGAAGGAGATTCCACCACCTCCCTAGGTAACCCATTCCAGTGCTTCACCACCCTCCTAGTGAAAAAGTTTTTCCTAATATCCAATCTAAACCTCCCCCACTGCAACTTGAGACCATTACTCCTTGTTCTGTCATCTGGTACCACTGAGAACAGTCTAGATCCATCCTCTTTGGAACCCCCTTTCAGGTAGTTGAAAGCAGCTATCAAATCCCCCCTCATTCTTCTCTTCTGCAGACTAAACAATCCCAGTTCCCTCAGCCTCTCCTCATAACTCATGTGCTCCAGCCCCCTAATCATTTTTGTTGCCCTCCGCTGGACTCTTTCCAATTTTTCCACATCCTTCTTGTAGTGTGGGGCCCAAAACTGGACACAGTACTCCAGGTGAGGCCTCACCAATGTCGAATAGAGGGGAACGATCACGTCCCTCGATCTGCTGGCAATGCCCCTACTTATACAGCCCAAAATGCCGTTAGCCTTCTTGGCAACAAGGGCACACTGTTGACTCATATCCAGCTTCTCGTCCACCGTAACCCCTAGGTCCTTTTCTGCAGAACTGCTGCCTAGCCACTCGGTCCCTAGTCTGTAACAGTGCATGGGATTCTTCCGTCCTAAGTGCAGGACTCTGCACTTGTCCTTGTTGAACCTCATCAGGTTTCTTTTGGCCCAATCCTCTAATTTGTCTAGGTCCCTCTGTATCCTATCCCTACCCTCCAGCGTATCTACCACTCCTCCCAGTTTAGTGTCATCTGCAAATTTGCTGAGAGTGCAGTCCACGCCATCCTCCAGATCATTAATGAAGATATTGAACAAAACCGGCCCCAGGACCGACCCTTGGGGCACTCCGCTTGAAACCGGCTGCCAACTAGACATGGAGCCGTTGATCACTACCCGTTGAGCCCGACGATCTAGCCAGCTTTCTATCCACCTTATAGTCCATTCATCCAGCCCATACTTCTTTAACTTGCCGGCAAGAATACTGTGGGAGACCGTATCAAAAGCTTTGCTAAAGTCAAGGAATAACACATCCACTGCTTTCCCCTCATCCACAGACCCAGTTATCTCCTCATAGAAGGCAATTAGGTTAGTCAGGCATGACTTGCGCTTGGTGAATCCATGCTGACTGTTCCTGATCACTTTCCTGTCCTCTAAGTGCTTCAGAATTGATTCCTTGAGGACCTTCTCCATGATTTTTCCAGGGACTGAGGTGAGGCTGACTGGCCTGTAGTTCCCCGGATCCTCCTTCTTCCCTTTTTTAAAGATGGGCACTACATTAGCCTTTTTCCAGTCATCCAGGACCTCCCCTCCGATCACCATGAGTTTTCAAAGATAATGGCCAATGGCTCTGCAATCACATCCGCCAACTCCTTTAGCACCCTCGGATGCAGTGCATCCGGCCCCATGGACTTCTGCTTGTCCAGTTTTTCTAAATACTCCCGAACCACTTCTTTCTCCACAGAGGGCTGGTCACCTTCTCCCTGTGACGGTACCTCCCATAAGGCTTTGTGGGAATATGACATAACTGGAATAT
>QXTE01000124.1:4786525-4905810 GCA_003942145.1 Platysternon megacephalum | reverse complement strand
GTCTCCCATGAAAACCAGGGCCTGCGATCTAGTAACTTGTGCTAGTTGCCGGAAGAAAGTGCTTGACAGAAAAAAGATGCATAGGTAACGTGCAAACACAAAGATGTATTAAAACAAGGACCCTCAAACTGTCAAACAGATAAACACAGGGGGTTCCAAAGAGGATGGAGGGGGTTCCAAAGAGGATGGATCTAGACTGTTCTCAGTGATAGAAAATGACAGAACAAGGAGTAATGGTCTCAAGTTGCAGAGGGGGAGGTTTAGGTTGGACATTAGGAAAAACTTTTTCACTAGTAGGGTGGTGAAGAACTGGAATGGGTTACCTAGGGAGGTAGTGGAATCTCCTTCCTTAGAGGGTTTTAAGGTCAGGCTTGACAAAGCCCTGGCTGGGCTGATTTAGTTGGGTTTGGTCCTGCTTTGAGCAGGGGGTTGGCCTAGATGACCTCCTGAGGTCCCTTCCAACCCTGAGATTCTATGATTCTATGATTCTATGAACAAACCACTCGGTCATTGAACTAGCAAAGGCCTTAAGCCAGGAACCCCAAAAGGTACACACAGTGAGATAAAAGGCATAACAAAAGATTAACTACATGACCACATTCACAGATGAGGATCACACGGACACAGGAACAGAGCTGGAACAGGACACCACAACAGCTGGGACCGATGAGGACACAGGATGCAACAGGATGAGTTTTCAGATGGAACACAGGTAAGTATATGTTCCAGTAGGCTGATCTTCTTCTACCAGGTCTTTCGATGCTTTGCATCATCCTGTGTGTGTGTATGTGTAGTCTAACTAGATGTTCTGTCAGGTGAGTGGGAGCAATGCGATAGCAGATGGAACAATGATGGGCACTGGCTGCCTCTCAGATGGACAGCACCTCAGAGGCATGCTGCTCAGCCTTAAATACTTTCTTGTTTCCAGGCAGATTAGAGGGTCAGGTGACCCCTACTTTTCCTGCCTTTGCCAGAAAGGACGCTGTGATAAATGAAGGGGGGGGATAGCTCCCTTTTATGGACACCCAGCCAGCCAGTTAGCTATAAAGCCCCCGTTAGTAGCTGTTCTCTACTTGCTTTACCTGTAAAGGGTTAACAAGTCCACTGGTAAAGGAAAGTGAGTGGTCACCTGACCAAAACAGCCAATGGGAGGGCTAGAACTTTTTAAAATTGGAAAAAGACTCCCTTTGTCTGTGTGTTGTGGTTTTCCAGGGAAGAGGGGAACAGGGCAGCAGTTATGCTGTGAGAAGCTTTAAGCCAGGTATGAAAAACCATCAGATCATACCTAGAGATTGCTTAACTGAAACCCCAGATCTGTAAGTAAATTAGGGAATGTCTAGGAAGATGTGATTAGGGCTATTTCTTTTATTTTTTTTATTGGCTTGTGGACTCCTCTGTGCTAACCTCCAAATGCTTTTGTTTTGCTTGTAACCTTTAAGCTAAACCTTAAGAGAGCTATCTTGATGCTAATTTTTTTGATTGTTTTTAAGATTAGCAAAAAGCCTACGTTTCAGATGTATTTTCTTTCTCTCCAACCTGGAGTGGCCAGTATAGATTTTTATAATCCTTGCGGGCCCCCACCTTCTGCACTCGAAGTGCCAGAGTGGGGAATCGGCCTTGACAGATGCCAAACTGAGGAACAAGAAAGACACCCAATATGGAGGA
Source organism: Platysternon megacephalum (assembly GCA_003942145.1). NCBI lineage: Eukaryota > Metazoa > Chordata > Testudines > Platysternidae > Platysternon > Platysternon megacephalum. The sequence goes on along the minus strand of QXTE01000124.1, from coordinate 4,904,145 downwards.
ACAACAACAACAACTCCATAAATTCAAAATGGCTAACTGAGGGAAAAATCATAAAACAGAAAAATTCTCTACAGCATGTCCCCCCTCCAGCTCCTAAGCAGCGGCGCGGCCAGGCGGCTCTGCGCACAGCCCTGTCCACAGGCGCCACCCCTGCAGCTCCCGTTGGCCATGGTTCCCAGCCAAAGGGAGCTGCAGAACCAGCGCTTGCAGTGGGGGCAGTGTGCGGAGCCCCTTGTCTGCCCTTATGTGTAGGAGCTAGAGGGGGGACATGCCGCTGCTTCTGGGAGCCTCACAGAGCCACAGCAGGCAGGGAGCCTGCCTTAGCCCCACTGCACTGCCAACCAGACTTTTAATGGCCTGGTCAGTGGTGCTGACCAGAGCCACCAAAGTCCCTTTTCGATGGGGTATTCCGATAGAAAACCGGACACCTGGGAACCCTAAATGGAGACCACACCAGAGCAGTTGCAGCACAGACTCCATTTACTGAAATTCTACTCTGCTATTTCCTGTATAGAAGTATAGCATACAGAAACCCTATTGGGACAAATAAAGATTACATATATACTACACTGTTATGATTTTGTGAAATTTATCATAGAATCATAGAATATTAGGGTTGGAAGAGCCCTCAGGAGGTCATCTAGTCCAATCCCCAGTTCAAAGCAGGACCAAAACCAACAAAATCATCCCAGCCAGGGCTTTGTCAAGCCAGACCTTAAAAACCTCTAAGGATGGAGATTCCACCACCTCCCTAGGTAACCCATTCCAGTGCTTCACCACCCTTCTTGTGAAATATCCTAATATCCAACCTAGATCTCCCCCACTGCAACTTGAGACCATTTCTTCTTGTTCTGTCATCTGCCACCACTGAGAACAGCCTAGCTCCATCCTCTTTGGAACCCCCCTTCAGGTAGTTGAAGGCTGCTATCAAATCCCCTCTCACTCTTCTCTTCTGCAGACTAAATAATCCCAGTTCCCTCAGCCTCTCCTCATAAGTCATGTGCCCCGGCCCCCTAATCATTTTCGTTGCCCTCCACTGGACTCTCTCAAATTTGTCCACCTCCCTTCTGTAGTGGGGGGACCAAAACTGGACACAATACTCCAGGTGTGGCTTCACCAGTGCCAAATAGAAGGGAATAATCACTTTGCTCGATCTGCTGGCAATGCTCCTACTAATACAGCCCAATATGCCGTTGGCCTTCTTGGCAAGGGCAAGGGAAAGGTACGCACAGTGGGATAAAAGGCATAACAAAAGATTAACTACATCACCATGTTCTCAGATGAGGATCACACGGACACAGGAACAGAGCTGGAATAGGACACCACAACAGCTGGGACCGATGAGGACACAGGATACAACAGGATGAGTTTTCAGGAGGAACACAGGTAAGTATATGTTCCAGTAGGCTGATCTTCTTCTACCAGGTCTTTTGATGCTTTGCATCATCCTGTGTTGGTGTATGGACACGCTAGTCTAACTAGATGTTCTGTCAGGTGAGTGGGAGCAATGCGATAGCAGATGGAACAATGGTGGGCACTGGCTGCCTCTCAGATGGACAGCACCTCAGAGGCATGCTGCTCAGCCTTAAATACTTCCTTGTTTCCAGGCAGATTAGAGGGTCAGGTGACCCCTACTTTTCCTGCCTTTGCCAGAAAGGACAGTGAGATAAATGAAGGCGGGGGGATAGCTCCCTTTTATGGACACCCAGCCAGCCAGTTAGCTATAAAGCCCCTGTCAGTAGCTGTTCTCTACTTGCTTTACAAGGGCAAGGGCACACTGCTGACTCATATGCAGCTTCTTGTCCACTGTAATCCCCAGGTCCTTTTCTGCAGAACTGCTGCTTAGCCAGTCGGTCCCCAGCCTATAGCGGTGCATGGGATTCTTCCTTCCTTCCTAAGTGCAGGACTCTGCACTTGTCCTTGTTGAACCTCATCAGATTTCTTTTTATAAGACACATGGCTTGCTACTGCATGACATCTTGATTAAAAAACTAGAAAGATATAGAATTAACATGGGACACATTAAATGGATTAAAAACTGGCTAGTTGACAGGTCTCAAAACATAATTGTAAATGGGGACTCATCATTGAGCAGATGTTTTTTCAGTGGGATCCCATAGGAATTGGTTCTCGGCTCTACATTATTAAGCAATTTTATCAATGACCTAAAAGAAAACATAAAATTACCACTGATAAAGTTTGCAGATAACATAAAAATTGGGGGAGTGGTAAATAACAAAAAGGACAGGTCACTGATTCAGAGCAATCTGGATTGCTTGGTAAACTTGGCACAAGTAAAAAAAATATGTGTTTTAATATGGCTAAATGTAAATGTATACATCTAGGAACAAAGGATGTAGGCCATACTTACTGGATGCGGGACACTATCCTGGAAAGGAGTGACTCTGAAAAAGATTTGCAGGTCATGCTCAATAATCAGCTGATCATGAACCCCCAGTATGATGCTGAGGCCAAAAGGCCTAAATCTGTCCTTAGACAGAATCTTGAGTCGGAGTAGAGAGGTTATTTTACCTATTTGGCACTGGTGTGACTGCTGCTTGAATACTGTATCCAGTTCTGGTGTCCTCACTTCAAGAAGGATGTTGATAAATTGGATAGGGTTCAGAGGAGAGCCACAAGAATGATTAAATGATTAGAAAACATGCCACACAGTGATAGATGCAAGGAGCTCAATCTATTTAGCTTAACAAAGAGAAGGTTAAGGGGTGACTTGATTACAGTGAATTGCTACCTGGGGAGCAAATATTTAATAATGGGCTTTTCAATCTAGCAGATAGAGGTATAACACAACCCCATGGCTGGAAGTTGAAGCAAGACAAATTCAGACTGGAAATAAGGTGTAAATTTTTCACGGTGAGAGTAGTGAACCATTGGAATAATTTACCAAGGGCTGTGATAGATTCCCCATCTCTGTAAATTTTTAAATCAAGATTGGATTTTTTTTTAAAAACTATGCTCTAGGAATTATTTTGAGGTTGTTCTATGATCTGTGTTATACAGGATGTCAGACTAGATGATCATAATGGTCCCTTCTGACCTTGGAATCTATGAATATTCAGTTTACTTGAAGTTATAAACTGCAGTGACTGACTACCTGTTTCCCCCCACCCCCCAGTTTATATTTTGCACTATCATGTTCTAGTTGCCTTTTTAGTTAAGCATATGCATATCTGGCGATTCTTATCTAAGAGAGTGAACGTGTTAAAGATTGCTTGGAAAATAAAACAATAACATTTTTCTTTCTCTTTTTGGATGTAGATAAAAGAAGGAATTACGAAGTCTCCTCATGGTTTCATATAAAGCAGGACTAAGGGAGGTTTATACTCTACAGAATAGTCCCACCAGAGGTTGATACATTTTCTAACTTTGCAAACATTGAAGTAAATTGTATATATGTTATAAATATTTTACCTGTTTGATAGCTTCAGCTATTAATTAAATTATGAACTTCAATGTGACTCATTCTAAACAGTTTTAAGAGTTGCCCTTTAAAACATTGACACTTTAAGCTAAGAATCATAGAATTGTTACAAAGGGTTGTATGAACCCTTTGGAAGTGTTTATCAAAGGATATGAAAAGTGTTGAGGAACATTCTTTTCCAAGCTTCATACTCAGATATTGAGGCACCAGATTTATTATTCTGATGATGTATTGAGATGAGAAGATCAGGTGTTTAAATTCAATGGCAACAATAAAATAAAAGATGGAGCTTTGGGGAATCTGTATTAACATGCAAAGACACAAAATGCCTCAAGCAGGATTCATGAATGGAATAATGGGAAGATACTTTTCTTTGCATAATTTTAACAAATTACATTCCTATTTGTTACTTATCTACTTTCAATAGCAAATAAAAAAATGGGCTGTTTTACCAGATAGTTGGAGCAACATTTTTTATTCTTGTTATGGATTTTATGGAAATCCATAAGTAGGAAATATGGAAAATGGATATTTTCAAAGTACAGTAATTTATGTAAATTGGAATATGTTACTAGATAAATATATTCATTAAAGCTTACTTTGAAATGTTTACATGGAAAGTAAAGAATAATCAGCAAAATGCACTACTTGTTAAATTCTTGCAAATGGCAATTATCTCCACAATATTCTTCTCGTGAATCTGGTTCCTTGCGTCTCAGAATACATTCTGAATAGTCCAATTCTGGAGCCCCTATTCTGCAAGTAACCCCTTGAGTGAAATAGTATTATTGTCTATATGTCTGTTTGAAGGTTATGGTAACCTGTAGTTTATTTGCTGCCTTTTTCATTCGAATTGCTTCTGCAGTTTCTGTAGTATCAGGTAAGGGCTGTGCTCCTGCCTCCTCATCACTGGCCATTAACAGCTCTCTCAGTTCTTGATTTGTAGCTTTCTTTCTAAAGCTTATCCCCTTTTCTGAACACAAATCTTCCAGGGCTTTTTTGTCAAGACCCTCTTATGCTCTTTGCTCATCCATTGCAACTGCTCTTTAACCAACCAAACTCTCAATACCAAAATTCAAATTTGGATAGCGTGGGGTTCTGACCCAAAGCCTAATTGACCTGGTTCCATGGATCCTTGCACGACTACGCCACTGTGACGGTGCTGCCCGTGGGAGCCAGCTGTGGTCACTCAATCAGGGTGAACTGCAAACAAAACGGGGCAGACAAACCCCAAACGCTGGTGGATATTCTAATACTTAGATTTACCGAGCCAGCACAAAACAGCTTCTATAGTACCTCACTGGTTACTTAGAAGTCCAAACAACGCAGTTCCCTTAAAGTACCCAGCCTCAGGCCTCCGTCCAGACACACCTATCAAACATATGATGATGATTACTGAAAATCTTATCTCATCATATAAAAGAAAAGGTTCTTCCAATCCCAAAGGATCAGCCACATACCCAGGTTCAATTATAACTTAGATCTTACCCAAAATACATGCTTATAGCCAATTCTTATTAACTAAGCTAAAATTTATTAAAAAAGAGAAGAGAGAGTGTGTTGGTTAAAAGATCAATATACATACAGACTTGAATTCAATTCTTGAGGTTCAGATACATAGCAGAGATGAGCTTGTAGTTGCCAAAAGTCCTTTTAGATATAGTCCATAGGTTATAGTCCACTGTCCATATTCAGGGTGACTCCAGTCAATGACTGGGGATCTCAATCCTTATGGCTTAAGGTTCCCCCCTCTTGAAATCCAAAGCAGATCTGAGATGAAGTAGGATTGTGTCCCAGGGTTCTTATACATTCCAGCAGCCTTTCGGAAAACAATAAGCTTAACTCTCCTTCTCCCAAACATCCTGGCAATTAGCACAGGGTAATTTATCCATTAAACAGTTCAGATACAGGTTACCACAACCTTCAAAGAGACATATAGACAATAATATTATTTCACTCAAGTATCATTATAAATGTTAATATTCCTTTTTTGATCTTTGAATTAAAGTTATAGCAATAGACAAGACTTGTTTGCTTACATCACAAGACCTGGGCAAACATCTACCCTTGAGATCTCTAACAATGCAGACTTGCATTTCAAAGCTCTATTCATTTACATATCTTCCTAACCAGTCCTTAAGGTTCGGCCATAGGTCAGGTCAGTCTGTGAGTTAATTAACTCTTTCTGGCCCTGTCACCTTTCAATGAGATATTATATTATTATACTCATAACGTCACAACCCAAGGACTGGTTAGGAAGATATGTAAATGAATAGAGCTTTGAAATGGAAGTCTGCATTGTTAGAGATCTCAAGGGTAGATGTTTGCTCAGGTCTTGTGATGTAAGCAAACAAGTCTTGTCTATTGCTATAACTACTCATGGTCCCCTTGAAGTCAGTATGGGTTTAGCTATTAACTTCAGAGCAAGCAAAGACCCTCCAGTGTTCATTCCTTTTAAGACTAGTAAAAGTATCCAGTAAAGTGCCCAATCAAGCAGTCCATAATCAGGACTTCAGTGGGAGTTTTGCCTGAATAAAGGTAGGGCTAGGCACCAAACCCATTCACCCAGACTAACTGAAGTTTCTTTTTGGAGCAATGTAGAATTATTAATTGAGCCTGGCTGCAACAGGACCACAGTACATAACTTGAACAGGACAGTCTATCTTATTTTCCTCAAAGAAAAAAACATCTCTGGTATTGTTCCTATTTACTTGTCTGGAGTCAAATTAGATAAGTTCTATGTTTGGTACAATGAAGAATTATGCAATTTGTGTAGAGATTAACTCTTGTTGGTTAATCAAATATTTCACTTGTTCCATTCATCTATTTTTCTTTATATTAATTTTCCTCTTTCATTGTTTTTGTTTCTCAGTTTCTTCATTTTGTTGTATTTCTTTTCAAATTATCTCTTTTGGAAAACGATAAAAAATCACACATTTGTGACCAACAAATATGATTATTTTTTAGAGATTAAAGTAGCTGTGAAAGGTTTCCTTATAGATGAATATATTTCATACATTCAGAATACCATTAGGACAAATGTGCTTACTTTAGCCTTAGCTTTTAATCTTCGGCAAGTTGGCAAGGATAGCCTTTATTTAGATGCACTGTATTTAATTTTGGTTTTTTTTAAATTAAGCACTTGTAAATCTTTACAAGATTGGGACCATAGGTGCTTATTTGTCTCTGCATGTTATCCATATTTATAAAAGTGAAAATTGTATACAGTTAGGCTGAATTATGTGGGTAACAGGAAATAATTCTAATTTAGACCGCTTTAACTGCACAATGGGCAACTGGGAAATGGGGAACACACTAAAGAAATATACAGCTATGTTTATTTCTCACTTTGTTCACAAGAGTTTGGGTTTTTTTGTTTGTTTGTTTTTTGGAGCTTTTTTCTGTCTAAGGCTTTGTCTAAACTAGCACTTTTGTCGGCAAAACTCTTATCAGTCAGAGGTGTGAAAAAAACACACCCCTGACCGATATAAGTTTCACAGACAAAAGTGTCAGTGTGGACAGCACTATGTTGGCAGGAGACACTCATTGGGGGGTGGTTTAATTATGCCGGCAGGAGTTTTCTCTACAGTGGCACAGCTGCAGTGGTACAGCTGTGCTGCTGTAAGGTCCGTAGCTTCTGCCACATAGCCTATCAGAGAGCGAAGGCACGGAGGCTGTGTTTATATTTCCAAGAGGCTTGTACTTATGGGCATGGCTACACTTGCAGATGTAGAGCACTGGGAGTTAAACCAGCCTTCGGAGACCACAGCAGGGAAAACACTGCAGAGTGTTTACACTCTCAGCTGGAAGCGCACTGGCGTGGCCACATTAGCAGCTCTTGCAACGCCACAAAGAGCAGTGCATTGTGGTAGCTATCCCAGCGTTCAAGTGGCTGCAACATACTTTTCAAATGTGGGGGGTGGGCTGGAGTGTGACAGGGAGTGTGTTGTGTGTATGTGGGGGGAGAGAGAGTGAGTTTTTGGGGGCGCTGAGAGTGTGTCAGCATGCTGTCTTGTAAGTTCAGAGCCCCCTTTCCCCCTGCCTCTCTCTCACAGCAAGCAACATTCTACACTAATGGCTTGCTTTGTCACGGAGCAGATAAGCAAGCCAGGTGTCAGAAACGGAGCTTTGAAAGGGGATATCTGCATTCCTACAGCTGATTCCAAAACAACGACAAGAGTGGCCACTTGACTTAAGGGGATTAGGGGACGTTTCTGGAGGCCGATCAAAGTGTAGTAATGCAACACCTCGTTCACACTGACACTGGGGCATTTCAGCTGAGGCGCAACAAGCATTATACTTCTCGTGGAGGTGGATTACCAGGAGCGCTCCAGCTGCAGAGTCCAGGCACTCTAAGTGCCTTGCCAGTGTGGACAGATCGGGAGTTAGGGTGCCTGGGGCTGCTTTAATGCACTCTAACTTGCAAGTATAGCCAAGCCCTATGTTTCTCCCATTCACCTCGCCATAGACCAACATAAGAGAAAAATTAGTATTAGGTAACAATGGATTACAATTAATAAATAATGTACAGCACACATTAATAAAGGCGGTTGCTTAAAGTCTGGTTCAGTGCAGGTGTTGATTTAACGGAATAAGGTGTGAAAAAGCCTGGCAAGCATAATGTGCTGTCGGCAGGATGTAGTGTCAGTTTCAGTATTCTGGATCCATGCCCCTTGTGAGCTGTGGAGCCAATCACACCTGTATATTTTAATTAAATTACTAATTATTCTAATTGCTTTCTATATATTTCAGAACTCCTTAGCCACTTACTCCACACCAGCTATCAGAAGTACAGTAGATAAGTAGGAAAAGCTAATAGACATATATATCCTCACATACTCCTTGTTTTGTTTTCAAACAGAAAGAAAATGAGCAGAGAGTTCCCCAGAAGAGTTCATGTCTGCTTGTTGTTGTTTGTTAGTTTCTGTATATTAAAATGTTTATTCAGTGTTGCCAGCTCTTGCAACATTTGCAATGTTTAGTGTGTTTATTGAACTCCCTTCTCATAGAATAATATAATGTCTTGAGAATCTCTCAGCTTTCATTAGAAAACAAAGCAAATTTCTAGCCCTTGAGGTTATGGAGAAACATTTGAAAACATGCCACAAGTGAACTTCAAAGGTTCAAAAGCCAAAGGCAAATAAAATGAACTCAAATGTTTAATTTTTTAAAAAATCTCATGATTTTTAAAGTGATCTTATGGTATTTGGGGGCCTGACTCATGCTTTTGGAATACCTAGGGTTAGCAATACCATATATTTAATCTCTGTGTGTTTCAATATACAGTCCTGTAGTTGTCTCACAGCAGAGAGCAATTGTATGCTGTATGCTGAAGTGCTTTTTCTGGTCTGCTGGATGATGAGGGCACTGTAAATGGAAGGAAATGGTGCTGCTGAAGTAGCTGAACACTTTTCAAAAAGGAACAAGAGCAGACAGAATCAGCTGAATGTGACTCAGGAGTGGGAGAGAGTGGATGAAAAACAAGTGAATTTTCCAGCGTTTTCTCTCTGAAGAGCAAGAGTAGCTGGATATACACAACCATAGGTGGTGGTATAGTGTCCTACATAAATAAATAATACATAATATTATCAATAAACTGCTATAATTGTCATTCTAATCTGTGAGTGGATGCATAGCTTGTTGGATGGAGATAGTGCTACCACGTAGTGCACAACAGTGACATAGCAGGTACTCTACTGACGAGCTTTTGTTCTGTTTATATTATAGATTGATCTTTGCACAATTTACAGCCTTAGTAACATAAAGGAACTAGTTATTTGCAGAAATGGAACTCTTTTAAAGTGCCCATTGTAAGAAGGATAATGATCACAACCCACACATAAAATACTAGCTGCTTCACATGTTTGAGGAAAACTTGTGGAAGAAACCACTAGTTGACAAGAAAGAGGGAGAGAATGAATGTTGACCTCAGAAGGACCAAATGTCTCATTAGTAATCTGATAACATGTCAATCTCTGTAGACTTGCTCTTCCACGGTAAGGTGCGGAGAAAAGGGAAGTCATAAGATGGAGAAAGAGACTGCTCTGTACATTGGGAGCAAAATAAACAAGTGGTCTGGACAGCAAGTATTAAAATCCTGCTAGTCATCAGAACAGTAGCCTAAGAAATAACCAGTCTGTTCTAGGGATTAAGATTGCTCAGATCTTCCTCTTCGTATACCTGGTGGTTTGGTTTGTTAACTTAATTTACACCCTGATCCTGCAAAGACTCACATGTGTGCCTTAGTTTACACACTGTGAATAGTCCCCCTGAAGTCAATATTACAAAGTAACTCACAGTGCATAAAATTAGGCCATGTGCGTAAATGTTTACAGGTTTGGGGCCTCTTACATTTTAAACCCTTGGCAAGGGTATCACTTCTTTCTACATATCAGTTAAGTACTATGCACACCCTGGTGTTCTACAAATAAATAAACTAGTTATAAGGCCTATTTCTATGGTGAAGCCTATAAGAAGTTAAGTATCTAGTAGTTTCTAGATAGGAGGGCAACCAGGGAGGCTGCATAGGGATAATCCTCACCTCCTGCACACTGCAGAGCTCTGCTCCATGGTATCTTTCCTCCACAGCAGCATGTAGCAGGGCTTATCAGTATCGCTGGTGTGGAAAGGTGAGCAACTAGTGAATTCACCACTGTGTGGATCTCAAGGCCTAGCCCCATCCCACATACATGTGGGGAGTAACACCAGCTACTACCACTTTAGTAGAGTCATTGTCCAGCTGCTCTGTTCCAAGCTGCCCAGACTGGAGATGGGAGGCTTTCCTGTTGTTCTATATGTGGTGTCATCCATAAACCCAATCTGCTCTCAGCTGCATCAGTGTAAATGCAAACTAACTCAATTGAAATCCAGTATGAGAACAGAATTGGGATCTATAAGATTGTGTACATAGTTTCTCCTTAGAAATATTTTTGCAAGCATGTCATATTGCAGGGGCACTGAGTATCTTTTGTGGACTGTAATGTAATCAAGAAGGGAATATAAGTAAGAGGGGACCCTTCCCTTTCCCCCCCTTATGTACTGGCAACTGCAGCACCTTTCCTGTCACTCAGACTTGTTTCCACCTTGTTATTTTTGACTCCTCATTCTCCTTCACCTGTATACTGAAAGTTGTCTCTAAAGTCCAAAGACTTTTCCTTTAGAAAATCTCTAAAAATCTATCTCTTCTTTTCTGTTCCCACTGCCAAAATTATTATCCAAACCCTATTAGTCTACCCAACTCAACTCTTCTTCTCTGTCTCCCAAACTTCCTCCTCAGTTTATCAGAGCAGAATGCTACTGCAAAAATCATTAAATCTTCCCCAACATTATGACTAAGGCCCCACCCTCTTCACATTTACTTCATTGGCTTGTCCTCACTTTCTCATAAAACCTAAGCTCTTTGTCCTTTCCTTCTTGACCCTACACAACTTACCTCCTGACTATCTCTCTACTCTTGTCTCCTTCTCCTTCTTCCCGACTCACCCTCTTTCCTCCACCCAAGCATCATGACTATCTATCTCCTCCAGGTTCTTTCCACTGTCTCATTCTAAGCCTTTTTCCATGCAGCTCCATGTGCTTGGAACCTCTTCCCTGAACTGGCCTACCATGCCTCTTCTCTTTCAAATTTCTCCTTAAAACACTTATTCCAAAAGTCTATACAGTCAAATCCTCATCTGTTTAGACAGTGGAGGGTTAAAGAGAAAGCAAAACAATAAGGTCAGAAAAACTGACATGGAACTGGCAAGATCCATGCAAACTACTCTGCTTGCCCTTCCCCTATCCTTTGTACATTGTGAGATCTTTGGGGCAGGGCTTTGGAGCTGTGCTCTGGCTCCACTCCAGCTCCAGGCAAAAACTTGCAGCTCCACTGCTCCGGAGCTGCTCCATGCTCCAGCTCTGGGCTCCACTCCAAAGCCCTGCTTTGGGGCAAGGATACTTGTTTGCAAAGCTCCCTGACATGCTGTTGGTTCTATACAAATAATGTGAATAAATTACACAGTATATAAGAAGTAGTTCAACAATTATAATTATATTAAATAGACTAATGGTCCATACAGACCAGTATTCTTCCCCCAGAACTTTAGAGTGCCTATAAACTTCCATAACATAATGCACCTAGCCAGGCTAATTCATCAGTCTGTAGCATGGTGATATATATGTTCATGAACAGTGGGGTTTACCTTATTGAAGAGGTCACATTCATGCCTTGCTTTCAGTCTGTTATTTGCTTAGCATTTTGTTATGTAAAAGTTGTTTTTGTAAATACATCTGGTTGCAGGCTCCCATGCCAATTACATGTGTGTTGATTTATTAGAGGCAAGCCAGGGGTAGGAATATAGATGGGCATGTTCATTTTAATTGCATTGGCCAGTGCTCACCATTATCCCTTCAGAATGCTTCCTTTGTAATTTATTTTGCAAATTTCTTCATATTTTTTATGTCAGGATAAGAATTTTAAGCACAATATTTTGGGATCCTGTAGTAAGTTCACTTCTCAGGGCACAGTTGTGAAAAATATAAAATTTCCATAATTGTTTGGTACAAATAGCAATATCTGCCAAGGGCAAACCTCTAAATCCTACATTCTGACTCCTCAGTGTAGCCTTTAAAAGACTCTGTTTACTGTCAGAAAAACAAAAGGGTATTACTGAGAAACTATGTCATTATAAAAGACTCATGAGAACTACTCTCCTGTAGTAAATGCCATTTTCCCCATCATATGGCTGGTAAATTACTAAGTGCTATGTTGTCCAGTGATTTCTTTATATATAACCATTTCCCTTTTTATTTTATGTGTCCAACTCTCCCTGCTCAGGGACACTGCTGCTGGTAGGGCTTGAAGGACATCAGTCTCTTTAAGAATTTTGCCCCAGCCTAAATGTCTATAAATAATTAGAAATTAAAAGCTTGGCTATAATAACGATGATTGTGTGCAGCCATATTCACATCGCTAATTAGCAGCACTTGGTGGAGCTTATTAAATCATTACAAAAGAAATGGCTTAGCAGGAGGCAGCAGTTGAATCCTCATCAATATTAATATTTATCCCCTTTGTTGTCCAGATAGCATTCAACTTTCACCATACGGGGGGACAATCAAAGCCAGAATGATTCTCTGGAGAACCAGATCTATAGATAGAGAGAAAGATTGCATATATACAATTTTAAAAAAATGAATCAATCATGAATTTTATATTACAGCTAAACAGAGCAGAAGAAAATCTTAAATGAATGCAGCATCTTTCTTCTGGAAGGATCTCAAAGCAATTTAGGGGCATGATCCTGCAACCTTTATTCATATATCAGTCTTCACTCATGTGAATAGTCCCTGAATGAGCAAGGGATGCACAATTGGGCTTGAAATACTGGAGTCACTTCATTTGTCACTGTAATCCAGCTGCCTCTGGAATAGAGGTTAGCATCTAACAGAAAAACTTGCACATAGTACCCTGCAACTGACAAGGAGAAAGGCAGGTTTGGCCAAAACACAGGGGAAAACCCCTATTCTAAGCTGATAGGAGCGTGATTTTTAATATTTTGTTGGAAAGACCTACACATAACAAAGTGTAGGAAATCCACTTAATCCCCTTTGGAAGAATGAAGGCTAAATCGATCTTGGCAAAAACCGAACCTGTGGTTATAGAAAGTTTAGATATTTCAAACTTGAGGATTAGCCCACCCAAAGAAATCCACTAAAGGCAGTGACAGCAATATTCCTGTCTATTTCTTATAGCAATGCTGAAATGTATTTTCAATTATCCTAATTTTCACTTTCTGATAGTGTCTGAAAATGATGGCAGGACAACAGCAGCAGCAAAGGCTCAGCAACACTATTTATGTTTATGCCTACAAGGTTATCCTGACAATCACTTACATCATATTACACATAATTAACACTAGCAATAGAGTTTACATGATTCTTTGGTCATATATGTCATCACCCATGTCATTAGCAGCAGCACTCAGCAACAGGCCCAATCCTGCAGTCCTTAGTCAGGCAAAACTCCCACTGAATTTCCTGTCACTGGAAGTTTTGCCTGAGTAAAGAAAGCTAAATTGAGTCCTATATTTCCTATATAAGACAAACACTATAATAACACCTGGAATATTACTGAATGTCTAAATAAAAAAACCAGACATTCTTTTTGTGGGTGGGAGCTTGGGAGGAGGTAATTTCAGTATGTGCAATAAAATCACTGAAACATTCATGGCAGAGCTAATTGAAACGAGTACCAGATGCCCAAGACATTGCCTATTATTTCTCTGACTTTTTTTCTGCACAATAAAACAAATCAGACCACTAATCTACCATGAATGAATATTATTACATGCTTTGGCAGGGACACAAAGGCAAATCAGATTCACCATGGAGACTCTCACTCTTCACTTCATATTCAAATATCTAGAATTCTCTAGAGAGAGACCATCAGTAATCAGATTTACACACTGCAGTATGTCTGCAAATGTGGCAAGTGTTCCAATCACATCTACAGAGACTCATATAGAAGCATACTTAGAACAAACTGGCAACACTAAACCTTTAATGCAGATTTTTCTACCATTCTCGCTCTCATTGTATGTGGAGGGATGATGAGTGGGGTGTTGGTGGAGGAGTGGGACAGACATATGTAATATAAATACATATAAATTACATTCATACTGAATGAGGGAGGCAACCTAGTGACCAAGGATGTGGAAAAAGCTAATGTACTCAATGATTTTTTTGCCTCTGTCCTCACGAACAAGGTCAGCTCCCAGACTGCTGCACTGGGCAGCACAGTATGGAGAGAAGGTGACCAGCCCTCTGTGGAGAAAGAAGTGTTTCGGGACTATTTAGAAAAACTGGACGAGCACAAGTCCATGGGGCCGGATGCACTGCATCCGAGGGTGCTAAAGGAGTTGGTGGATGTGATTGCAGAGCCATTGGCCATTATCTTTGAAAACTCATGGCGAACAGGGGAGGTCCCGGATGACTGGAAAAAGGATAATGTAGTGCCCATCTTTAAAAAAGGGAAGAAGGAGGATCCGGGGAACTACAGGCCAGTCAGCCTCACCTCAGTCCCTGGAAAAATCATGGAGCAGGTCCTCAAGGAATCAATTCTGAAGCACTTAGAGGAGAGGAAAGTGATCAGGAACAGTCAGCATGGATTCACCAAGGGCAAGTCATGCCTGACTAACCTAATTGCCTTCTATGAGGAGATAACTGGGTCTGTGGATGAGGGGAAAGCAGTGGATGTGTTATTCCTTGACTTTAGCAAAGCTTTTGATACGGTCTCCCACAGTATTCTTGCCGGCAAGTTAAAGAAGTATGGGCTGGATGAATGGACTATAAGGTGGATAGAAAGCTGGCTAGATCGTCGGGCTCAACGGGTAGTGATCAACGGCTCCATGTCTAGTTGGCAGCCGGTTTCAAGCGGAGTGCCCCAAGGGTCGGTCCTGGGGCCGGTTTTGTTCAATATCTTCATTAATGATCTGGAGGATGGCGTGGACTGCACTCTCAGCAAATTTGCAGATGACACTAAACTGGGAGGAGTGGTAGATACGCTGGAGGGTAGGGATAGGATACAGAGGGACCTAGACAAATTAGAGGATTGGGCCAAAAGAAACCTGATGAGGTTCAACAAGGACAAGTGCAGAGTCCTGCACTTAGGACGGAAGAATCCCATTCACTGTTACAGACTAGGGACCGAGTGGCTAGGCAGCAGTTCTGCAGAAAAGGACCTAGGGGTTACGGTGGACGAGAAGCTGGATATGAGTCGACAGTGTGCCCTTGTTGCCAAGAAGGCTAACGGCATTTTGGGCTGTATAAGTAGGGGCATTGCCAGCAGATCGAGGGACGTGATCGTTCCCCTCTATTCGACATTGGTGAGGCCTCACCTGGAGTACTGTGTCCAGTTTTGGGCCCCACACTACAAGAAGGATGTGGAAAAATTGGAAAGAGTCCAGCGGAGGGCAACAAAAATGATTAGGGGGCTGGAGCACATGGGTTATGAGGAGAGGCTGAGGGAACTGGGATTGTTTAGTCTGCAGAAGAGAAGAATGAGGGGGGATTTGATAGCTGCTTTCAACTACCTGAAAGGGGGTTCCAAAGAGGATGGATCTAGACTGTTCTCAGTGGTACCAGATTACAGAACAAGGAGTAATGGTCTCAAGTTGCAGTGTGGGAGGTTTAGATTGGATATTAGGAAAAACTTTTTCACTAGGAGGGTGGAATGGGTTACCTAGGGAGGTGGTGGAATCTCCTTCCTTAGAGGTTTTTAAGGTCAGGCTTGACAAAGCCCTGGCTGGGATGATTTAGTTGGGATTAGGTCTTGCTTTGAGCAGGGGGTTGGACTAGATGACCTCCTGAGGTCCCTTCCAACCCTGATATTCTCTGATTCTATGATTCTATGATTTAAAAAGCTATGTTATGAAAAAGTTAACACTGTATGATTAAGATCTCAAAAGTCAAGAAATGCCAAAAGGTGAATGTGCAATGCCAAGTTTTAAGTTTCAAAGATCATCCATTTTTCAGATATCTGTATGAAAAAAAG
Source organism: Platysternon megacephalum (assembly GCA_003942145.1). Classification (NCBI taxonomy): domain Eukaryota; kingdom Metazoa; phylum Chordata; order Testudines; family Platysternidae; genus Platysternon; species Platysternon megacephalum. Next base: position 4,888,171 of record QXTE01000124.1, on the reverse strand, counting down.
TATGCGATTTTTTTTTCCACTTTAGGAAAAGGTTTTGGTTGATTTTTTTCCAGCTTTCCATAATTTATAAAATATATAAATGGATTTTTCTCAAATTCTCCAGCTGAAATTAATGGAAAGTTTCAGCCCCAAAAGAATGAAAATATAATTAAAACTGGTTTGCCACCATAACTATAGTATTCACTACTAACTGAACACTATAATAAAAAAGGTAGAATTGGATAGTTCAAAAATTCTGGAACTTTTCATTTCCAGAGTGCTGTTTGAATGCTACTCAAGTCAGTAGATATTGAAAGGCAATGCAATCTGGTGTCTGGGGGCCTTTGATGTCTGGGTGCAGTTTTTAAATGGACAAATTTCCACAACACTATATGTTAGACAGTAATTGGCACCTTTGCTGACAGCATGTTCAGAGAGGCCAAAGACTAAATTGGCATGGGAGAATGAACCTACAGTGCTCTTCCTTTGTAACGAACATCTTATGTATTAGATGTTTGTGTTACAGCCTCACTCCTCCGACACCCAACCCCAATTTCTCAGTTTCTCTGAACAGACAGCAAAATATTTCACACATTAAACATACTGTATTGTGATTTACACTTCTTGAGATTTTAATTCATGACCCCACATCAGTTGATCAGATGATTAAAGCATCATATTAGTGCTATTGATAGTTCATTATTCCACCGCCCACTGAAGTCAATGGGGGTTTTGCCTTTTACTTCAGAGGGAATAGGATGGGGCCCTGTATCACCTTAACTGCATATTTCCATAGTATAGCAGCACCTCTATAGTCAAGGGAGATTCACAACTTCTGTTTAAAGGTCGACCTTTCTAAATCCTCTAAAATGACCTGCTTAGTTGGATTCCTTTGAAATTTGTGTGCCTCAGGAGGGTGCAGGGTTAGTGAAACAAATTTAGGGTAATTTGAGATAGCAGTTGTGGAGATAGAAACCCTGAAAAAATAGCTATTTTTCAAAAAGTTTCTAGGTTGGTGGTTGGTAGGTTTTGTTTTTGTTTTGGGTGTTTTTGTGTGTTTTTTTGCAGAGCTTGAGATCAAACTATTGCTGTGATGGGGGAGGGGAGGGGTCAAAAATGGTCTCAGTCAATTTTTACCCAAGATAGTGCATGGCCTCCACCAAGACTTTGGGGGACCCAACTTGTGAACTGTATTTAAGAACATATTCACTTCTTCGCTTGCATAGATGTGCAGTTTGGAAGGATTACAGTTCATATGCACCAATGAAGAAAAAATCATGAGAGTGTTTCTATGCAGTTACTTTATGCTTGCTGGGTAATTCAAGTGCTATTGCTCTGGTGAACATTTTTAGTCCAAATGTTTGCACACCTGTGCAATAAAGATTTAATAACTCATGTTACTTGCTTCAAGCTCTCTGTTATAACATAATGTGCCTTTATTTTACTGTGAACAAAGCAGAATAGTCATCAGCCAGTTTAACCACAATTCCTGTTATATCAGGTAGAGAGGATCCAGAGCAAGTAGATTTTGTGTATCATAGAATCATAGAATATCAGGGTTGGAAGGGACCTCAGGAGGTCATCTAGTCCACCCCCCTGCTCAAAGCAAGACCTAATCCCAACTAAATCATCCCAGCCAGGGCTTTGTCAAGCCTGACCTTAAAAACCTCTAAGGAAGGAGATTCCACCGCCTCCCTAGGTAACCCATTCCAGTGCTTCACCACCCTCCTAGTGAAACAGTTTTTCCTAACATCCAACCTAAACTTCCTCCACTGCAACTTGAGACCATTACTCCTTGTTCTGTCATCTGGTACCACTGAGAACAGTCTAGATCTATCCTCTTTGGAACCCCCTTTCAGGTAGTTGAAAGCAGCTATCAAATCCCCCCTCATTCTTCTCTTCTGCAGACTAAACAATCCCAGTTCCCTCAGCCTCTCCTCATAACCCATGTGCTCCAGCCCCCTAATCATTTTTGTTGCCCTCCGCTGGGCTCTTTCCGATTTTTCCACATCCTTCTTGTAGTGTAGGGCCCAAAACTGGACACAGTACTCCAGATGAGGCCTCATCGATGTTGAACAGAGGGAAATGATCATGTCCTTCGATCTGCTGGCAATGCCCCTACTTATACAGCCCAAAATGCTGTTAGCCTTCTTGGCAACAAGGGCACACTGTTGACTCATATCCAGCTTCTCGTCCACTGTAACCCCTAGGTCCTTTTCTGCAGAACTGCTGCCTAGCATTTGGTCCCTAACCTGTAGCAGTGCATGGGATTCTTCCATCCTAAGTGCAGGACTCTGCACTTGTCCTTGTTGAACCTCATCAGGTTTCTTTTGGCCCAATCCTCTAGTTTGTCTAGGTCCCCCTGTATCCTATCCCTACCCTCCAGTGTATCTACCACTCCTCCCAGTTTAATGTATATGTGTGTAGGGGGGTGAAGGAGGCAGAGGGACAGGGAGGGGTTACAGCTGCGGAGGGGTTAGGAAATGAGCACAAGTGGTAGGCAAGTCTTGGATTGGTTGTTTGAGAACATTTATATTTTACTAGCCCCTAGGCAAAAGAAGGAAGGGCAGTGGGGGGATGGGAGGTGCAAGTGACTACTTCATGATACTTCAGAATAATGAGGTGTTTCCAAAGACACAGTACTGCAGTTTGGAACTCACAGCTTTGGAACTCATTACTTTGATCACTGAGAGGAAAAATGATATGCACTGCTAAGGTTGCCAATGTGTGGATTGTGGGTGATTCTGGATTATGAGGTTGCAGAAGTTTGTGGGAGAGCAAGGAGTATGCCATGACATGGGGATTTCTGATTACAGGCTGATTGGATATAGTATGCAAATTACAGGACATGATATGTACAACTGCCTAAATGACTACCAACTCCTACTAACAACATATCTTTTCCTGTTAACAAAAAAACCTAGGAAATTCAATCAGAAAAAAACTATATTAATGCATAGTTAAGGTTGCGTGGTGGTATGTCAAGCCCTTATGGAACAACGAGTAGAGCAAAACACAAACTTTTAAAGTCAGGAAATACACAGATGCCCATGCAACCTTAACTCTGCCCTCTTTCAGCAGTGTTCTAATATGCCCTGTTAACAGACATATCTTTAATCTGCGAACCCCACAGTTGCTGAAATGTGCAAGTTTTTCACCTCCTTTTATAACCCATACACTCTCACCCACAGGATTGCAACTAACACTATTAAAGGACAAAAAGGGGAAACAAAGTTCCTCACACCAACTTCCTTCTTTGAGCAATGTCTCAATATGCACACACTCACACTGGCCGTTGGCACTATAATAATCAGGAGGCTCCAGATCCTGGTGTACACTCACATACTAGCCAAATCCCCAGAAAGAATGCCACACATGTACAATTTATGAACCCCTTCACAGCTTTTTACAACCCCAGGGCTATCCAAGCAGTTGGTTTGGGGCCAGCTGCTCAGGTGGCCCCAGAGACAGCTACACCAGCCCGAGCAGTGGCTGGTGTGGCTGGCCCCGGGGACCGCCCGAGCAGTGGCCCCAGGCAGCTGGTGCCACTGGCCCCGCCCCCGCAGCAGCGGCCCCCTGCAGTGCCTCCCCATAGCAGCAGCCCCAGGGCACACTGCCCATAGCAGTGGCCCCCCCAAGATTTAGTCAGGGGTATTTATAGTATAAGTCATGGACAGGTCACTGGCCATTAATTTTTGTTTATTACTCGTGATCTGTCCATGACTTCTACTGAAAATACCCGAGTCTAAATCATAGACTTAGTGATTATATATCTTGGGATATCCCATAACACACATCTAAAATGCAAATGGTATTTCCTCATTACTACATTGTTTTTTAATGATTTATATTAGGGCTGTTGATTCACCACAGTTAACTCACGTGATTAACTCAAAAAAATTAACTGCATTTAAAAAAATTAATTGTGATTAATTGCACTGTTAAACAATAGAATACCAATTGAAATTTATTAAATATTTTTGGATGTTTTTCTACATTTTCAAATATATTGATTTCTATTACAACACAGAATACAAAGTGTACAGTACTCATTTTATATTATTATTTTTAATTACAAATATTTGAACTGTAAAAATGATAAAAGAAATAGTATTTTTCAATTCACCTCATACAAGTACTGTAGTGCAATCTTTTTACCATGAAAGTGTAACTTACAAATGTAGATTTCTTTTGTTACATAACTGCACTCAAAAACAAAACAATGTAAAACTTTAGAGCCTACAAGTCCACTCATTCCTACTTCTTGTTCAGCTAATTGCTAAGACAAACAAGTTTGTTTACATTTATGGGAGATACTGCTGACTGCTTCTTATTTACAATGTCACCTGAAAGTGAGAACAGGTGTTAGCGTGGCACTTTGGTAGCTGGCGTTGCAAGGTATTTACCTGCCAGATATGCTAAACATTCATATGCCCCTTCATGCTTCGGCCACCATTCCAGAAGACATGCTTCCATGCTGATGATGCTCGTTGAAAAAATAATGCATTAATTAAATTTGTGACTGAACTCCTTGGGGGAGAATTGTATGTCTCCTGTTCTGTTTTACCCACATTCTGCCATATATTTCATGTTATAGCAGTTTCGGATGATGACTCAGCACATGTTTGTTTTAAGAACACTTTCACAGCAGATTTGACAAAATGCAAAGAAGATACCAATGTGAGTTTTCTAAGGATAGCTACAGCACTCATCCCAAGGTTTAAGAATCTGAAGTGCCTTCCAAACTCTGAGAGGGATGAGGTATGGATGATGCTTTCAGATGTCTTAAAAAAGCAACACTCCAATGCGGAAACTACAGAATCCAAACCACCAAAAAAGAAAGTCAACCTTCTGCTGGTGGCATCTGACTCAGATGATGAAAATGATCATGCCTCAGTCCGCTTCTGTTCAATATCTTCCTCAATGATTTAGATAATGGCATAGAGAGTACACTTATAAAGTTTGCAGATCATACCAAGCTGGAAGGGGTTGCAAATGCTTTGGAGGACAGGATTAAAATTCAAAATGATCTGGACAAACTGGAGAAATGATCTGAAGTAAATAGGATGAAATTCAATAAGGACAAATGCAAAGTACTTCATTTAGGAAGGAACAATCAGTTGCACACATACAAAATGGGAAATGACTGCCTAGGAAGGAATACTGTGGAAAGGGATCTGGGGGTTTTAGTGGATCACAAGCTAAACATGAGTCAACAGTGTAACACTGTTGCAAAAAAAAAAGTGAACTTCATACTGGGATGTATTAGCAGGAGTGGTGTAAGCAAGACATGAGAAGTAAATTTTCCCCTCTACTCCGTGCTGATTAGGCCTCAACTGGAGTATTGTGTCCAGTTCTGGGCACCACATTTCAAGGCAGATGTGGACAAATTGGAGAAAGTCCAGAGAAGAGCAACAAAAATGATTAAAGGTCTAGAAAACATGACCTATGAGGGAAGATTTTTCCTATATGGAAAAATTGGGTTTTGTTTAGTCTGGAAAAGAGAAGACTAGGGGCATGATAACAGTTTTCAAGTACATAAAAGGTTGTTACAAGGAGGAGAGAGAAAAATTGTTCTTCTTAACCTCTGAGGATAGGGCAAGAAGCAATGGGCTTAAATTGCAGCAAGGAAGGTTTAGGTTGGACATTAGGAGAAGTTCCTGTCAGGGTGGTTAAGCACTGGAATAAAGTGCCTAGGGAGGTTGTGGAATCTCCATCATTGGAGATTTTTAAGAGCAGGTTAGACAAACATTAGACAAAAATTGGGTTTTGTTTAGTCTGGAAAAGAGAAGACTAGGGACATGATAACAGTTTTCAAGTACATAAAAGGTTGTTACAAGGAGGAGAGAGAAAAATTGTTCTTCTTAACCTCTGAGGATAGGGCAAGAAGCAATGGGCTTAAATTGCAGCAAGGAAGGTTTAGGTTGGACATTAGGAAAAACTTCCTGTCAGAGTGGTTAAGCACTGGAATAAATTGCCTAGGGAGGTTGTGGAATCTACATCATTGGAGATTTTTAAGAGCAGGTTAGACAAACACCTGTCAGGGATGGGCTAGATAATATTTAGTCCTGCCATGAGTGCAGGGGACTCGACTAGATGACCTCTTTTGGCCCCATGATTCTATAATGCAATAGAACCACCAGGCCCCCCTTTCTTTTGAGCACTCTCCCCCCTCAGAACTTATTAGAACTGCAAGGCACTCCTCCAGCCCAAACCTCTGGGGAGCTGGACTGGGGGAGGAGAAGTTATGGTGACACACACACCTAGATTCCTCAAACACAGAGCTGAAGAAATCCACCAGATCTGAGTTTAGATGGGACTACGTGGGGATGTTTGGTCCAACTACCTGACTACTCTCTGGCTTTGTGCCTTTGCTCCAGTTTGGCTAATTTGCCTCTCTGGTATCTTCTTGGGAAATGGGGCCCAGTGTTTGAGTACTCCCTTGTACTCTTGGAGGATGAAGGGTTCCATGGGGCATGCAAGCCAGAAGAGACAGACAAAGAAGGGGCCAGGCCCAGTCTTCAATCACTACTGCTCTTTGTGCTGCTCCAGTCCTGTTCCACTGACTTAGTGGCAAGAGCTCTTTTCTTACCATGACATAGCAGATGACTGGGACAGAGAGAAAAAGAGTTCCTGGTAAGAGGGGTTCTGCTGGGTACTAGATGCCTATAAACCAGCCTGAAGATTTCCTCACAGAAAGACACAGGGAATGGACTGTGATTTGGTTTGCCGGAAAACCAAACTGTCTTGTGTTGTATAGGAGCAATCCCTGCCCCACGTGCAGTTCTGTTGTGTAGGACAGAACATGGTGTTAGAAGCCCATGCAGCATCTCTGCACATCTTGAAGCCCAGCATCAAAGAGTCATTCCATGTCCTGCCACAGAACGGAGGCTTAAGTGCAGGGCAGGAAAAGTCAGGGGAAAACTTCGAACTGTGCCAGTGGATCAGTGACTATGCAGATTATCTGGCCATTTCCACAGTGGCAGGATAGGTCCAAAACCCATAGTGGTTACTGTAAGCTTTGAAGCCACCATGGAGCAGCTCTGCTGCAACCCAATAGCCTGTGATGGATGATTTGTTGCCCTGTGGTGCTAGCAGATCTCCCGCCATAAAAGTTAGTTACTGTGACGTTCTCCTCTGGTGTTGTCTGGACCGGTGATCTGCTAGGTCACTCCAATCCTTGACTCTGGGAGCCAGCCTTACCCTGCTCTGCTGTGAGAACCCCCACTCCTGGGCTGTTCACGCAGAGCCTCTGGCATGTAAGCTGTTCCTAGGATTGTGCAACCAAATGACACTAGCCAATATCTCCGGTCCCAGACACAACCCTAGGAACCTCCATCTTGCAGTGTCCAGTTATGCCCAGTTATATGAGTTCATCAATTTAACAAAGAAATTGATATGTATCAGGCTTGTTATCCCAAGGGGAACCTCTGACATGCTTCAAACCAAATGCACTGCTTCAGGTAGAATAAACAAACAAATACATTAACTATAAAGATAGATTTTAAGTGATTATAAGTCAAAACATAACAAGTCAGATTGGTCAAATGAAATAAAAGCAAAATGCATTCTAAGCTGATCTTAACACTTTCAGTGCCCTTACAAACTTAGATGCTTCTCACCACAGGCTGGCTGGTTGCTCTTCAGCCAGGCTCTCCCCTTTGATCATTGCTTCAGTCGCTTGGTGTGGTGTAGGTGGAAGAGAGAGGAAGAACATGGCAAATGTCTCTTGCTTTTATCATGTCTTTTCCTCCCTCTTGGCTTCCCCCCCCCGCCCCCCTTCAGAGTCAGGTGAGCATTAAAGCCTCTCCAAGCAAGGTTGAGCAATTCCCCTGGTGTGGCCTCATGCAGGTGCATCATTGCATTGTAGCTCCCTTGCTGGACAATGGCTGTTGATGGGTTGTTTGACACCCCGCCCGGGCGTTGGTTACTTTCCTTGCTGTTGCCTCTGGGGAGCTAATATCTGGCTGATTCCCCCAACTTAAAGCATGTTTTATTGACAACCATACTACACAATTCTCATAACTTCATATGCATTAATTATATACATATATGGATAGAGAAATGACTTTCAGCAGATCATAACCTTTCCCCTGATACTTACAAGGCCTGCTTTATATGTAAGATCACGATTATATGAAAATGAGGAATATGGGGGTTGGAGCATGCTCCCCCAAGGTATAGAGTGTCACAGTTACCCAGGCTGTTTGTAGGAAGGTTGGCTCTTAGACATTTGTATTTAATTGTGACCTTTTCATGGAGTACATTTCAGAAAAAAGAGAGTAACTTCATTCAGTCTTTAGATTTTTAATTATCTATGTTTTGATTTCTCTCACTCTCTTCTTCTGAATTTAATATATAGTGATAAAATAGTACATTTTACATCTTTAATAGGATAGCCATTTTGAGGTCCCAAAGTTTTTTCTCCCTGGAAGAGGAAATCACTATTTGTATTGAAGAATTAACCCATTAACTTTTATTTTGCTTTTCTTTCAAATCACCTTAATACTGCAATGTTAATTACTGAATGGGACAAATTCTGGCAGGGTGCTTAGCATAGTTGTTCACCACAAAATCCACTGTCATCAGAGAAGTGTAAGAGCCATTACGCAGTTTTTCAATCCTTGGTCCAGAATGTTGATTAAAGATTTTTTATCAGAACCAGAAGAAAAGGATTGGAGCTATTTTGTTATGTTACTGTAACATAACATAGGCAAACCCATGCTAACTACCTGAATATCCTCCCCAGTTCAGTTGGACATGTTTCTTCACTTGCTGTCCTGAGTGTTGAGCAATTTTGCTCTATGCTATTTAAAGGCTGCTATCAGTATTTTAGTGATGTATAATATAATCCATAAATTGTATTAGGCTCCCTTCCTGCACACAGATTCCCCAGTGTAGATGCCTGAAGATGCCCAGAGTTCTATTGAAGCTAATGGGACTCTGTTGCCGGTGAAGGAATACATAATAGTACATCTGTTTGCAGGATAAGGGCCCTTGCTTGTAATCATTATTTAAAATGTTTATTATTAAAGGCTCTGATAAATTCCTTACTCATTGTTCAAGGCACTGTAACAGAGTGACTAAGGAAGAGTCCTATAATTAATTTTACTGAGCAAAAGAAACGATATCACCTTCATTTGGCTCATAAGCATCCATCTTTAGGGAAAATGGAAGGTTAGAATGTCAGATCATTTTGCTATTTATTACCTTTTTATGCACAATGTAATCTAAAATGTTCAGTTCAGACACAATACTGAAATGACTCAAGGTGTCAAATGTGCTTATATGTAATCCATCTGGGTAATTATTTTTCAACTACATAAACCTGATTCTAGTTTAAATGTCTTTTCCCCTGGAATATGATATGGATGATAAGAGAAAGGGAATGAAAAATGCTCACATAATGGCTTAATTTCCCTTTATTGCTGTACTTCTGTCTTTGTTGCCTAGCAAATATCACTTGCTGTGGATTTTGTAGATTAAAATTCCACTATTTTTGCTGTTATTACACACATTTTTTAATATTGCCATTAAAGTCAGTAGTAAATATTTCAAGGTTAAAGTGTGACATAACTGAATTCAATAAATTGATTCTCACAAGCAGCAATCCTTTTCTTCAGTCAGTTTCTTCATCCAGTTAAAATTAAAGATCATAAACCATTTTAATAGAATCACAAAAGTTAGATAGAAAAGCTCTAGAAGATTATTTAGTTCATTCTCCCTTCCAGTACAGACTTATTCAGTTTCGTGTATTTTCTAATGCTTCGTCCAATATTTTTTGAATGTATTAAGAATTAAACTCCACAGGATAGATTTGCAAAGAAACCTCACCACACCTAACTTTTAGGAGCCTAGAAAATCACAGGGGTTCACAAAGCCTAGGTTCAGTGGCTAAGCTGAATGAATAGGGAAAGATAGGTGCCTCAGAATGGTATTCACAGAAGCCAGCACACTAGCAGCTCCTCGCCTAAGGGTACGTCTACACTACGGGATTACTCCGAATTTACGGAATTCGATTTTTTGAAACCGATTGTATAAATTCGATTGTACGCGGCCACAGTAAGCGGATTAATTCGGCGGTGCACGTCCATGTACTAAGAATATCGTCGAATTCCAGAGCGTTGCACTGTGGGTAGCTATTCCATAGCTATCCCATAGTTCCCGCAGTCCCCCCTGCCCATTGGAATTCTGGGTCGAGATCCCAATGCCTGATGGGACAAAAAATATTGTCGCGGGCGGTTCTGGGAACATCCTCCCCCTCCCGCCGTGAAAACAACGGCAGACAACCATTTCGCGCCTTTTTTCCGTGGTGAACTGTGCAGACGCCATAGCTCGGCAAGCATGGAGCCCGCTCAGCTCAGGACAGCAGTCATGAACATTGTTAACACCTCGCGCATGATCGTGCAGTTTATGCTGAACCAGGACCAGAAAAGCCAGACGAGGAGGAGGCGGCTACGGCAGCGCGGCGACGAGAGTGATGAGGACATGGACACAGAATTGTCTCGCGCCACGGGCCCCGGCGCTTTGGAGATCATGTTGTTAATGGGGCAGCTTCTCGCTGTGGAACGCCGATTCTGGGCCCGGGAAACAAGCACTGACTGGTGGGACCGCATAGTGCTGCAGGTGTGGGACGATTCCCAGTGGCTGCGAAACTTTCGTATGCGTAAGGGCACTTTCCTGGAACTTTGTGACTTGCTTTCCCCTGCCCTGAGGCGCCAGAACACCAAGATGAGAGCAGCCCTCACAGTTGAGAAGCGAGTGGCGATAGCCCTGTGGAAGCTTGCAACACCGGACAGCTACCGGTCAGTCGGTAATCAGTTCGGAGTGGGAAAATCTACCGTGGGGGCTGCTGTGATGCAAGTAGCCAAAGCAATCGCTGAGCTGCTGCTACCAAAGGTTGTGACTCTGGGAAATGTGCAGCTCATTGTGGATGGCTTTGCTGCAATGGGATTCCCTAACTGTGGTGGGGCGATAGATGGAACCCATATCCCGATCTTGGCACCGGAGCACCAGGGCAGCCAGTACATAAACCGCAAGGGGTACTTTTCAATGGTGCTGCAAGCAATGGTGGATCACAAGGGACGTTTCACCAACATCAACGTGGGATGGCCGGGAAGGGTTCATGACGCCCGCGTCTTCAGGAACACTAGTTTGTTTAAACGGCTGCAGCAAGGCATTTACTTCCCAGACCGGAAAATAACAGTTGGGGATGTTGAGATGCCTATCATTATCCTTGGGGACCCAGCCTACCCCTTAATGCCATGGCTCATGAAGCCATACACAGGCAGCCTGGACAGTAGTCAGGAGCTGTTCAAGTACAGGCTGAGCAAGTGCAGAATGGTGGTAGAATGTGCCTTTGGACGTTTAAAAGGTCGCTGGCGCTCATTACTGACTTGCTCGGACCTCAGCCAAACCAACATTCCCATTGCTATTGCTGCTTGCTGTGTGCTCCACAATCTCTGTGAGAGCAAGGGGGAGACCTTTATGGCGGGGTGGCAGGCTGAGGCAAACCGCCTGGCCGCTGATTACGCGCAGCCAGACACCAGGGCGATTAGAAGAGCACACCGGGAAGCGGTGCGCATCAGAGACGCTTTGAAAACAAGTTTCATTGCTGGCCAGGCTCCTGTGTGAAAGTTCTGTTTGTTTGTCCCTGTTGAAAACCCACCCCATTGATTCACTCATTCCCTGCAAGCAACCCACCCTTCCCCCTTCGATCCCAGTTTGCTTTGAAAAAAATAAAGTCAGTATCGTTTACAACTCAAGAATTTTTTATTAACGGGTGGTAATAAACATAGGGAGAGAACTGACAAGGTAGTCCGGGTGGGGTTTGGGAGGAGGATAGGAGTGAAGGAACAAGTCAGTAAAAACATTCAAAATAATGACAGCCTTTTGCTTGGGCTCTCGACTGGGGTGAAGTGGCAGGGTGCACGGAGCCTCCCCCCCCGCATTCTTACACGTCGGGGTGAGGAGGTTACGGGACTTGGGGAGGAGGGAGGGCGGTTATAGAGGGGCTGCAGCGGCACTCGGTGATCCTGCAGCTGCCGTTCCTGGAGCTCCACCAGACGCCGGAGCATGTCTGTCTGCTCACGCAGCAGCCCCAGCGTTGCATCCCGCCACTTCTCGTCTCTAGCGTCCCTCCTCTCCTCCCGTTGGTCCCTTCTCTCCTCCCGTTGGTCCCTTCTCTCCTCCCGTTGGTCCCTCATGTCCTCCCGTTGGTCCCTCTTGTCCTCACGGTCACTGGCCTCTTTCCTGAACTTTGAGGCAGTGTCCTTCCAGTCATTGAAATTAGCTCTCTCATCGCAGGTGGATTCCATTATTTCTGAGAACATGTCGTCTCGCGTGCGTCTCTTTCGCCGCCTTATCTGCGAGAGCCTTCGGGCCGGGGGCGGGAGGATTGAAAAATGTGCAGCTGCAGGAGGAGGGAAAAAAAGGGAGAGAAGTATGTAAAAAGATACATTTTATAGAACAATGCTTATACTCTTTCACGGTGAACACTATTCACATTACATAGCAATGTACAAGGTCGCATTTTGCATTTTATATTGAGTGCCTGCGGCTTTGGTGTTAGAGATCACAGACGCAGGGCCGGGCAACAGAATTCGGCTTGTATGCAGCCATGGTAAGCCATTGTCTTGAGGCTTCTGCATTAAATCAGCGCCCTCCTTTCCCATAGCAAGCAAAGCCCTTTACGTGCTGCGGTTTTCCTGTTACCATGCAGCATCAGAAAACATAATAAACCCCCCCCCCACCCATTCAATTCTGTGGGATGATCGCTTGACCCCTCCCCCCACCACGTGGCTGGTATCATGGAAGATCCATGCAGATAACAAACTACCCCCCCATCCACTTCTGTGGGATGATCGCTTTAACCCTCCCCCCACCGCGTGGCTGGTATCAGGGAAGACCCCTGCTAGCCAAACGCGAAAACCTCAGTGCCATTGTCCGCCCACTCCCCCCCGCCCGCTTGGCTAACTGCAGGGAAGGATTTCTTTTCAGCTACAGGCAAACAGCCCAGTAGGAACGGGGCCACCTCTGTCCCCTTAATTACATTCCCGTATTTCAACCAGGTTACCCTGAACGATATCACTCTCCTGAGGATAACACAGCAAGATAAAGAACGGATGTTGCTTGAATGCCAGCAAACACCGGGACCATACGCTGCCAAGCTCTGTCAAGCAATGATACTGGATTACTTGCTGCTAGCATGGCACGGTCAAGTGTCCTACCATGGAGGACGGAATAAGGCTGCCCTGCCCAGAAACCTTCTGGAAAAGCTTTTGGAGTACCTCCAGGAGAGTTTCATGGAGATGTCCCTGGAGGATTTCAACTCCATCCCCAGAGAGAAAGCAAATGTGGAATTATTTTGAGGAAATTCTATGGCTTGTGTTCTACAGGAGGTCAGACTAGGTTATCACAATGGTCCCTTCTTTGCCTTGGAATCTATGGATCTATGAATAAACCTGTTCTCTGTAGTTAACTCCTACTTAATCAGATGCCTCCTTTAGTCTGCTTCCCAGGTCACTTCTGCATTATGTGGGTTTCCTCACATTTTCCCCTTTTCTGTTGATTACTGACTGTAATTCTTATATATGTAAAGATTGAGGGGGAGGCATGGGTGTGGGGGGGGGGAGGAAATGAAAAGAATATCATTGTAATCAAAGTAGGCTATAATGAGGGTCTGAACAGGGGATTTGGCCATGGGGATGGAGATTTAACAGATCTTGGAGATTTTGAGGAATAAGAAGAAGGATTTAAAATGGTCTGAACATGTGGGAAAATGGGGAGGCAGGACCAAAAATAACCCCCAGTTTGCAGGCCTGAATGACAGGAAGGATGGATAGTGTTGACAGTTCTAGAAAAGAAAGGAAGAGGTGAAAGTTTGGGGAAGATAAGGAGTTTAGTTTTAGCCATGTTCAGTTTAAGTTTTATGACAATATATCCAAGATGACATGTCAAAGAGACAGGTTGAAATGTGGGATTGAATAGAAGAAGACAGCTTAGTGGTAGAGAGATTTTAGAATTATCAGCATAGAGCTGATAGCTGAAGCTGCTTGAGCTAATCATCTAGTAACAGTGTGAGAGCCAGGCCATGGCTGGCTTGTGTACACTGGTCAGTTACCAAGTTGCAGACAGCAGGCAAGTAGTGGAGTCAGTGTCAAACTAGGTCAGGATAGAAGAAGTCAGGTACTAGGTTGCAGACAGCAGGCAAGTAGAAAATTCAAGGATGAACCAGGGTCAGAAGTTAGAGTGTAGGGTCTGGAGCAGAGGCAAGCAGGCAGTCTGCATAGTTGCTCAGATAGATCCCCATGATGGCTTTCTGGTTGCCCACAGCATGGGCCAATCAGTGTGCTGCCAGAGGCTACTACTCAGGCCCTGCTTCGTGGTACTTCCTACAGTGTTGAACTCTTCCAGCAGTAACCCACTCTGATTGATTGGCGATCCCTCGATTTGAGGATGATCTCTACCACGAATTTACATATAGGTCCTGAGATAACTCAGGAGTCTGATCCTGGAACCACAAATCTGCCCACAGTAGGTACAGACATTTTGTGGCAGGCCAAAGGCCTGATGGGAGAAAGTTATTTTTTCCCCATCTCTCTCTCTTTTCAGCTTTGAGGGCAAGGCGCTTCTCCTCGAAGCAGGCCACTGCCTGAGGGAGGATATGGCGCCACTGGGGTCAGTTGGTGGCTTGCTCTTCCCAGCTTGTGATGTCCACATCAGTTTTCTTAAGATACACTTTCAGTGTGTCTTTGTAGCGTTTCCTCTGAGCACCATGGGATTTCTGACCAGGGGTGAGCTGAGAGTAGAGGACTTGTTTTGGAAGGTGCTAGTCTGACATCTGCACACAATGTCCAGCCCAGCGAAGTTGGCGCACTCCTGCTCTAGGACCCACGTCTCTCCAAGGACGTCCTCTTCACCAACACAGCCCTCTGGCCATGCCACACACTGTGCTCCCCCCTTCCAGGAGACCTGCAGTCCACTGTTCAGTCACTTCCCTTAGTGGCTACTGCAGTGAATTGTCTGGCCACTTCCTCGTGGCCCCTGCATCCTCTATGCCCTTGCCTCAGTGCCTCAGCCTGCAAACCCCAGCAGCCAGTCAGGAGCTGTCTCTCGCTCCCCTGGTCCCTGCTAGCAGCACTGCTCTGTCCAGGATCCTGGAAGTTCTCTCAGCCCTCCAGAGAGACAGTCCTTCCTCCCTGCGGTCCCAGCAGAGAACTGCTCTCCTCTGCCCTGCAGCTACCTTTTTATATGGGCCTGCTTGGCCCTGCTTGGCTGCTCCCTTCAGCCCTTCTCTGATTGGATGCCTCCTGTGCAGCCTCCCTAGGGCTCTATTAACCCCTTAGATCCCAGTGTAGTGCAGGTGCCCAATTACACAATGGCATGTATTTCATACTCCTCATGACCCCAGGATTTTGACTGGTGTATGCATGGTGTGGTTCGGTCAAGGAAGGGGTTATCAGTAAAGGGCTTTAGAAGAGAAACATGAAAAACTGTGTGTATTTTGAGAGACTGGGGAAGCTGTAATTTTAAAGTAACCAGGTTGATCTGATGGCATAGCAGGAAGGGTCCCAGAAACATGTGGTCCAATTTCTGGGAGGGCTGACTGGTCTGGAAATGCTTGGCAGCGAGCCACACCTTCTGGCCTACTGTGAATGCTGGAGCTTCTTGTTGACAACGGTCTGCATGTCTCTTGTGGGCCTTCTTCACATCTTTTCGGCAGTTCCTGAGCTCCTCCTGAATGATATGCATCTGTTGGACCCAATCAACGGTGACTGGGTTGTGGGAGGCTGCTGATAGTGCCAGGTGAAAATGGGGGTGGAACTCATAATTAGTGAAGAAGGGGCTCTGACCTGTAGAGGCATTGTCAGTCTTGTTATATGAAAACTCTACATCTGGCAGGAGCAGGAGCTAATTATATTGGTAATAATTTACAAAACATCTCAAGTACTGTTCCAGTACTTGTGTCACCCTTTCAATTTGTCTATATGTTTGCTGGTGGTATGTGTAGAGGTGGATATGCAGGTGTCCAGCAACCTGAATGCTTTGCACCTGAAGCAAGAGGGAAACTGTGGGTCCCAGTTTGAAACTATGTAATCTGGGAGTCTGTGGAAACAAGCCACATTTTGCACCAGGAGCTGGTTGGCAGAGGACAGGTGGTGGCATGGCATGAAGTTGGCCATTTTAGTCAGACAGTTCATGACCATTAAGACTATTGTGTGACCACTGGATCCTGGGAATTCTACAATGGAGTCTAGGCTGATGGCAGACCAAGACCTAGTTGGAGTCTCCAGGGGTGCTGAGGGGGTCTGGTCTGTGGTGTCTTCTTACATGCACAGCACTCACAGGAGTCAACATAAGCTTTGACTTCGGTCCACAGAAAATGGGCAACCATGCAGTAGTTCTTAAAGTAGACAATGTGATCTGAGCATCATGATACAGCCATAGCACCTCCAGTTAGGGACACCCAAGGGGGACATATATGCACTCGAAGTATGTTATCTCAGCCTGTACAGAAGTGTGCATATTAGCCCCAGTAGTATAGACTGTGTTTCTTTTGAGGCAGACCATACAAGGGAGAGCAGGTCTTACTGAACTGTGGGAAAATTAATAGGCTTCAGGAGGTACATTCCTTGTTTTCCCAGTAGTATTCCCTCTTTTGTGGTAGAGTGTCAGCTTTTCAGTTTCACGAGTGGTAGGTAATCCTAAACTCTAATTGAGATTATAACAAGACCCATTTTAACTGCCTCTGGTTCAATGCTTGTGCCTTGTGGAGGTACTCAATGCTCTTATGGTCAGTACAAATCTGTACTGTGTGGCAAACTGACTCAGTGTAGTGATGCCATTCTTCAAATGCAGTTTTGATTGTGAGCAGCTTTTTGTCCAATATTTCATAATTCATCTCTGTGAAGGTGAGTTTGAGTAGAATGCACAAGGGCATGAGAGAGCTGAAAGGGGGAGGCTGAGGATGACAGAGAATTCATGGATGATAATAGAGTGAAGGTTTTGGAAAGCCCTCGTGGAGGGGTGGGGGTGAGTTAGTTATGTTGAATGAGACTAGGTGGTGGTCAGAGAAAGGGAACACAGATCATAGCGGGCACATTTTTCAGTAAAAAACAAGGTCAAGCAAATGGCTGTTTTGCTAAGTGAGAGAATGCATCCAAAGTTGATGATGGCAAGGAGGCAGGGGGCTAGTGGGTTGGATGGGGCATTAATTTGAAAATTGAAGTTATCAGGTATGGGGGGGAGGACTGAGAACAAAGGAAAAGGTGAAGCCAGGTATCAAAATCAGAGATGGAAGGTATATTGGGAGGAGTTAGACTTTAAGTATTTATCAGTATGCAGTGGTTTCACCCTCTAGTTATCTAAGGGCTTAAAGTATATAAACTCTAAGCTTAATGAAACAACTAATGGAGGTTCTCTTTTAGCTCACACTGCAGAAGCCTAGGTTTTTTAAACCAAAATTAATGTACTACATATTGGATGTTGCATGTACTGCATGTAGTGAACTGATGTGATGTCTGCATCTATATGCAGCAATAGACTGTTACAAGCTACAGAACATTTTTCTGAAAGAATTAGGCCAAAATTACTGCAGTGTTCCAGTGGCCTTGAAAGATGTACATTTACTAATGCAGCTCTCAGTTTAGCAACAGGTTCAGGTCAGTGTTACTCACTGGAATTTGCTATTGGCTAACTCTACTGTAGAATAATAATTTCTAAATAAAGTAACAAATTCCTGCTTCAAGAAAGCATAGTAAAAACGAAACCCAGCTTTTTAATGTGTCAAGTGCTCAGGGGCGGCTCGATGTATTTTGCCGCCCCAAGCACGGCAGTCAGGTGGCTTTCAGCGGCGCACCTGCGGGAGGTCCGCTGGTAACGTGGATTCGGCGGCGTGCCTGCGGGAGGTCCGCCGGTCCCGTGGCTTCGGTGTACCCGCCGCCGAATTGCCACCCAAGCCGCGGGACCGGCGGACCTCCTGCAGGCACGCCGCCGAAGGCAGCCTGACTGCTGCCCTCACGCTTGGTGCGCTGGTGCCTGGAGCTGCCCCTGCAAGTGCTGCTTTTACAGCTATTGCTTGGACAATGTTCAAGTGAGTTCTAGTCAACGATTAACTGAGAAATCACCATTTATCACATCCTCTGCCATCTGGTACAGCACTTCAATGGTATAGTCATCCTCATTATTATCATTTTATGAAACAGCCTGGAAAGTTGTCCAAGTACTTGTTAAGGAAAGAACTGTACAGCATGTAAGGCAAATATTATTGTGAGATAATGTCTTCATAGCCTTTATATTAAGGGCAAAATTTTCAGTCATGTCCTCTAATTTTATGCCCAGAATAATATATATGTATCTGCAGTTGTATGCAAATACCACGTCTGCACATGCAAGTCAGGTGGTTAAAGCCATAAATACCCAATATGTATACACATATCTATTTAAGCAAGAATTAGGTTTGCCCATCCAAATAGGTGTGCAAGTAAAACTGGCATGTTCAAATACAGAAGGCTATATGAGTCTGACTGAAAATTTGGCCCTGAATATAAAGTGTACCAAAACAGCTAAAGAGCCATACTGGCTTATTTTAGACACTGAAAGTATGCAATATTTTATAGTTCTGTTCAGTTCCTATCTAATAAAAACCTTTTGATTTTTTTGTGGGTTTTGATAAGGATTTCTTGGTAAAATCATATGAGCAAGAATTTGGCTGGCTTGTTGTGTTAATGTTAGAATTGTAAATTCATTGAGGAACCAGTGTCTCAGATAAGAAAAAAGTCACAGCAGGAAAGTGTTAAAATATACATAAGTACAGTGTATATGAAGTACAATGTATATGATCTTGCCTTACATTTTTCATGAGCAGCCTGCAGCAGCAAAAGGCAGAAAAAACAAAACTGCAAGAACACCACAGCTGCAAGCATGTATAATATACAGACTTTTTTAATAATGAAAGGTCATAAGTATGAGTGGTATAAGTTCTCACTCTCACTTTCTAACCAGCTAACAGAAAAACGCTTGCCAGAAGCTGGAGAGGTTTGTCATTTTTGCCTTTTCTTTGTTTTATACAATATCTGGCCCTCCATGCACTTTACACACTTCTACTGAAACTCAGAAAGTGTGCTTTGAATGGCTGGCATGAGCTGATCCCCTTGTCTAGAAATGGCAAGCTTCTTTTCTGGCATGCTCCCATTTTCTGATAGGCCCAAGAAGAATGCATTATAAAATCTTGTTAACCTCAATTTCCTATGTGACACCATTTGTTGATGCTGTATCATTTAAATTTTTACATAAAATAAGTCAATTTCAGTTGCTGAAGGTACTGTATATTGAATGAGGATTGTTTCTGGGGCGGGTTTGTGCAGAGCAGGGATGGAAAAGCACCGCTGATTAGTGGAGGGGGAAGGTATAACACTATTTTACACAGACCATATCAACAGTTCATTTGGGCCAATGTTTTCCAAACCGGGTGCCTTCAGTTAGGCTTCTAAATATATATTTAAACACCTAAATAAATGACCTTAATTAAATGACTAAAATGGAGGTTGCTGGGTGCTCATGTCATCTGAAGATTAGGACACAGGCTCCTAACTGTGTATTTAAGCATATAACTAACTTTAGGTTCTTGGTTTGGAAAAAACTTGGCTCTGGTGTCTGGCTTTCCTAATTATTTGATTGTCATATAAAGTCACATTGTTAATGCACTTTTTATACTGAAGAGGAATCAGATGAAGTAGTCATTAAGGAAATTTTAAAAATGCTTCTCTTGCCTCTAGAAAGGGAGATCCTTCTAATATACGTCTTGTGAATAGAAGCAAAGTGCTCTGCAGAGTTGATTGTACACGGACCAATTCACCTTGCTTTCTCCTATGTTCAATGTTTAGTTTGCTTACCCTTGAGATGAGTAATGACCTTCGGGGAAAAGATGACTTGGGAAATGTTAGAAAGAAAATATCTGTTCTGACTTGACTTTATATTGAAAAATAACCAAAATTCTCAGTGTAAGAATCAAGGCTACATAAAGTTCTGAGAATGGGGCTCCTGAGTAGAATTAGACCTGCAGCATGCACTGCAGACTTTTATCAAACAGACAGACGCAGGAATAGAGAAGGAGCATGTGATTCTCCTTACTGATATGATTTATTGGAAGACAGGCTGCCTTTCGCTCTTAATTCTTCTTCCACTAATTCTTTTCATTCCAGCCTCCTATTTGTATATTTCCTAAAAACACAGATACCCTTTATAAGTTTATAGTTTGGGATTCAATGTACCTGAAATGCCCTGGATCCATATATACTCATCTCATGACTATCCATCTTTACATGCAGATAATTTCAGATGCCCATATGCTGCATCGGCACTGCTGCAACTGCATTGCTGTAGCGCTTTAATGAAGATGCTCTAAGCCAACAGGAGAGAGCTCTCCCATCGGCATTGTTAATCCATCTTTCTGGGAGGCAGTAGCTATATCCGTGGGAGAAGCTCTCCCACTGACATAGGGCTGTCTACATGGGAGGAAGGGGGGCGGGGGGTTTGGATCAGTATAACTACGTTGTGGATTTTTCACACTCTGGGGCAACGTAGTTATATTGTACTGTAGACAAGACCTAAGACAGAAAGAAGAGACAGACCATCAGCAGCAGAGTTTCAGGCTTTGTCTACGTTCAGAGTTGTACCAGTTTAGTTAAACTGTGACTTTAAATTTATATAGTTAAATGGGTGCAGAACCCTGTTTGGATACTCTTATTTCAGTTGAATTAAGTTAAACTAAAATCAATATAAATTTGTGTAAATCAAATTAAGAGTGTCCAAAGCACAATTTTGTACCTGCTTAACTACATTTTTTTTAAAGTTTAAATCAGTGTAATTTTTAATGTAAATAGAATCTTAGTCATAATCTCTTCCTGACCCTTGAATTAAACAACTCACAGCATGAGGAGAGTGAAGGAGAGAGTAATTAGAGTGCTTAGATTTCACCCTCCATCCAAAATTGGTCAGATAGCATCATATTGCCTCAGTGCACTCCTACTCCCATAGCTCCAGAGGCTGAAAAGTGATTTGTTTTATACACATCTGTGATATGTGACCAAAAATAAATAAATAAAAATGACTTATAGACAGGCTGCTTGTAGCTACTGTGGAATGGACAGATAAGTCATTGATAAGAGTCACTGATTTTGTGTCTGTGTGAGTGAGAGCGAGGAATAAACCTAAAGAAAGCACAAGGCTTTTCTTTAAAGACATTTTCAATAGAGAGTGTGTGATAGTTATGACTTTATTTTCTATAACAGATGGCCAAGGATACAGAAAGTTGTGAGCCAATTTGTTCGATAGAAATAAAAAATGTCTACAATTAATGATATCTGACCTTTTTCTGTCTGTTACGAGGTTGTTGGGGTTTTCCTTAGACATGATAGTAATATCTCTCCACATGGAAGAAACTTCTCAAGAATGACCAGATTTTCATGACTTTTATAATTTGAAGTTACACTGTTAACTGTTGAAACCACAGGATGTTTGAACATGATATATAAAACCTATGGCATTTTGCAGACGGATTCACAGCCAATACCACAAATACATGTCTTTTTTTCCACCCCTGCAGGAAGTGGAAATTGCTAGCAAGCTGGTATGGACTGTTACACCCTAAGACCATTCTCTCCAAGGGGAGGACATTGTGGTGTTTGTACCTTTACCATTCCCTGGGGATTCTGCAGGAGTCGAGCTGCAGGAGTCAAGCAGTTTTTACATTGAAGTTAAAAGGAGAGGCTGCATGAAAGATGTAGTGAAATCTGGAAGGGTGAACCAGGTTGGATAAAACAAGTCTCTTTCACCATAAGCCTTACAACAAACCTTCAGCCCAACCTAAACTGAACTCAGGAGACAGCAATCTAGTTTACAGAGCTCCAGAGTGGGAACCACACATTGTCAGTGACTCATTTTGTTGCATTGGGCAAATAACGTCAGCACTTTGTTTCTCATTTCCTGCTTACCTCCCTATAAACTGGAGATACCACCTGTAGACCTGTGCTAGGGTGGCCAACTTTCCAATCTCCCCTGCTCCTCCTCTTCCCTCGAGGCTCCACCTCCACTCACTCCTCTCTCTCCATCTCTCCCTGCTCTCCTCCCATGTGGGCAGCCTCAAGGGACTTGCAAACCCCAGCTCCAGCAGGCCACCTGGGAGTGCAGATCAGAAAAGTGCTGTGGCCACATGGGAGCAGCCAGTCGGCCCCGCTGGTGAGCTATGACATGGCCCTCCTGCATGACAGCCCCTCACCTCTCTCTGCACAGCCTGTCCTGCAGCCCCCTTCCCCACCTACTCAAGCCCTCCTTGTGCCAGAGCTGCATGAAAGCTCAGCTTGCATTCCTTCCCTCTCGGGAACCATTCCATGCCTGCTGGGAGTCCCTTATCCCCAGGGCCGGCACAACCCATTAGGCGACCTAGGCGGTCGCCTAGGGCACTAACATTTGGGGGGCGGCGACCACGGCGGCTGGATCTTGGCCGCCCCGGTCGTCGTCAGTATTTCGGGGGCGGGACCTTCAGCCGCCTCTCAGGGGTGTCATTTCGGGGGCGGGACCTTCCGCCGCCTAGGGCGTCAAAAAAGCTGGCAGTGCTCCTGCTTATCCCATTCATCATGGGGCCCCTGCACTCTGTCCTCCACTGCAGCCCTGCAAACCATGCCCCCAAGCCAGTGCATGCATGCTGTCATGGGAGCGGCCACTTCAGGGCTGGGCAACAAGCTGCCACTTTCCCCCACACCCATGGTAACCAGACTTTTAGTGTCCAGTCAGTACCTCTGACAACCCAGAACTGGCAACTCTAACCTGTGCTAGGGGGGAGTTATGAGGATCCATTAATGAATGACTGTATAGCATTTTGATAATTGAAACTGCAAAATGTTGTTACTTTCTGAGATTTGAAAAAGTTGGGTCAACTTATTTTCCATTCTCTTTCTTTACCCTCCCAAACTTCTACTTTTCCAGCTGTTAGCTGCAATGTTGAGGGCCTGTCTACACAGGGGTTTTAAATTGGATTAAGTCAAATTAATCTAGTTTGAAAAGTCTTGCATACAGACAGCAAGCACAATTCATTATAGTGCACTAAGTGCATTTATTGCAAACTCTAGGGTCCTCTTGCAGAATGAACTGCTTTGAATTGCATTAGTTTGGTCTATTGTTTGTGTTCACACAATACCGCTGTGCACTATTTTGTCAGCACTCCAATGGCTATGCCACACTGCTTTGTGGGTGACTGTTCTTGATGCACGTGTTCCCTTCCCTGCTCTATGGTGAAGTTGACTGGATGGCCCCTCCCCCATTTAAAAGCTGGCACAGAGCCAGAATTTGCCCCATTTGAGTAGATCAGCATTGCTGCAATAATATTCCAACATGCCTGGAGCAGCTGCTCAGAGCTGTGCTAAGATCCTGGATCTGATGGCCGGGGGAGAAGTGTCAGTGCAGCAAGCTTTTGGGCCAGAATAAAATCCTTTTGTGGACATAGCTAAGCAGATGACTCCAAGGGGCCATGACAGGGATGGGAGCCTGTGAAGATAAAGAGCAAACCGCTCAGGAGAATGTATATTAAAAACAGAGATACCAGGAAAAGGTCTGGCAGTAGAGTGACCTGTCCATTTTCCAGTAACTGGAGAGGCTTTTTGAACAATTACACAACCTCTCAACCCAGGATGGTTCCGGAACCTGCTGCCTGCATTTCCCCCTCCCGATTCCCCTGGTGACAGATATCAAGATTTACTGGAGGATGAGTAGGAGGAGGCTTGTGAAGGGCCCTGAGGGCCAGACTCTCTTTGGGATTCAGGATCTTGGTGCCAGCAAGACAGAGGGAGAACCTAGTTCCTAATGTGCAGCAACAACCGAGCCTGATTCCTACCCTACAACAACCAAGCCCAATTCCTAGCCATCAACCAAGGCTGGGTCTGAGGAGGCAGATGCTTTGGAGGGAACCAAAGGATTCTTGTTTATTTTATGTTATTGTACTATACTATTGTGCTAGCTTCTGTTCTGGATGTCCCATGGCTACAGCCATCGTAGGCGAAGGTGAGCTAGGAGCCTTTCTGAGTCTTTAATCCCAGTCTTCTCTTCATCCCTCTGTTCCTCGCTTCCTGGACCCATGCTGTATGCTTGCCCCCCCAATAATATGTTTTCAAAATGGCATCTGCTCTGGCTGAGCAATCTGCCCCCATCTCATGCTAAAGCTGTGACCATTGGCTCTTTTCAGGCCCCATGCCATAGACGGCACATGCCCATCTACCTGTTTTCCTTTCCCCTCTGTCCCTTTCCTTTTTTCTGTCCTGCCCAGTGAAAGGCCCCAACCCTGTTTGCCTGCTCAAAATTGCAGCCAACATCATGGTATAGCCACAACCTCTACCCCACCCCCAGATTCTGCTAACTGGACAAAGTGTGCCAAGTAAGTCTCTACACATTCCCCCGGTTCCAAGGATTTAATCTTCAATATAGAAAATAGAGAAGAGGAAAATCACTGACACTGGAACCTAGACTCACCTGTGTCTCCTCTGTGTGCCAGAAGCTGTAATGGATAAGGATAACAAATGCTCTAGCTATTTCAGTTATAGAGATCCTTGAGTCATATATATCAATTTAGTATTGCCACCCAAGACTAAACCACAAATAATGTATGATAGATTAAAGGTATGCCTCTTGCAAAAGCTTAGTTGCAGATGGCAGCTCTGAATTGGTATCTTGTACTTGAGTCAAACCTTCATAACAAGAAAGGCCAGACATAGGCTGGAATACAGTATTTATTCTCAACATATCAGACATTAGCCTTGTTTAAATCTGAAATCATGTCATGCCTTCATGTTTTATGGTTATCTGTCATGATTCACATTACTGTTTATATATTGCAAGCTACATGGTAAAAGTAGGGCACCTTTAGAATTTCTTGCTTGAGGCATAAAGTAAAAATGGCATGATGTCCTAGTCTCTGTGTTAAGTATCAGAGGGGTAGCTGTGTTAGTCTGGATCTGTAAAAAGTGACAAAGAGTCCTGTGGCACCTTATAGACTAACAGAAGTATTGGAGCATAAGCTTTCGTGGGTGAATACCCACTTCGTCAGATGCATGTGGTGGAAATTTCCAGAGGCTTCACTGCATATTTATACCTGCCTCTGGAAATTTCCACCACATGCGTCTGACGAAGTGGGTATTCACCCACGAAAGCTTATGCTCCAATACTTCTGTTAGTCTATAAGGTGCCACAGGACTCTTTGTCGCTTTTTAGAGATCCAGACTAACACAGCTACCCCTCTGATACTTAACACAGAGACTAGGACATCATGCCATTTTTACTTTATGCCTCAAGCAAGAAATTCTAAAGGTGCCCTACTTTTACCATGTAGCTTGCAATATATAAACAGTAATGTGAATCATGACAGATAACCATAAAACATGAAGGCATGANGACTGGAAAAAAGCTAATGTAGTGCCCATCTTTAAGAAAGGGAAGAAGGAAGATCCAGGGAACTACAGGCCAGTTAGTCTCACCTCAGTCCCTGGAAAAATCATGGAACAGGTCCTCAAGGAATCAATCCTGAACCACTTAAAGGAGGGGAAAGTGATCAGGAACAGTCAGCATGGATTCACCAAGGGCAAGTCATGCCTGACTAACCTAATTGCCTTCTATGATAAGATAACCGGCTCTGTGGATGAGGGGAAAGCAGTGGATGTGCTATTTCTGGACTTTAGCAAAGCTTTTGATACAGTCTCCCACAGTATTCTTGCCAGCAAGTTAAAGAAGTATGGGCTGGATGAATGGACGGTAAGGTGGATAGAAAACTGGCTAGATGGTCGGGCTCAACGGGTAGTGATCAATGGTTCCTTGTCTAGTTGGCAGCCGGTATCAAGTGGAGTGCCCCAAGGGTCGGTGCTGGGGCCGGTTTTATTCAATATCTTCATTAACGATCTGGAAGATGGTGTGGACTGCACCCTTAGCAAGTTTGCAGATGACACTAAACTGGGAGGAGTGGTTGATACGCTGGAGGGTAGGGATAGGATACAGAGGGACCTAGACAAATTAGAGGATTGGGCCAAAAGAAATATGATGAGGTTCAACAAGGACAAGTGCAGAGTCCTGCATTTAGGACGAAAGAATCCCATGCACTGCTATAGACTAGGGACCGAATGGCTGGGCAGCAGTTCTGCAGAAAAGGACCTAGGGGTTACGGTGGACGAAAAGCTGAATATGAGTCAACAGTGTGCCCTTGTTGCCAAGAAGGCTAATGGCATTTTGGGTTGTATAAGTAGGGGCATTTCCAGCAGATCGAGGGATGTGATCATTCCCCTCTACTCAGCACTGGTGAGGCCTCATTTGGAGTACTGTGTCCAGTTTTGGGCCCCACACTACAAGAAGGATGTGGATAAATTGGAGAGAGTCCAGCGGAGGGCAACAAAAATGATTAGGGGGCTGGAGCACATGACTTACGAGGAGAGGCTGAGGGAACTGGGATTGTTTAGTCTGCAGAAGAGAAGAATGAGGGGCGATTTGATAGCTGCTTTCAACTACCTGAAAGGGGGTTCCAAAGAGGATGGATCTAGACTGTTCTCAGTGATAGAAGATGACAGAACAAGGAGTAATGGTCTCAAGTTGCAGAGGGGGAGGTTTAGGTTGGACATTAGGAAAAACTTTTTCACTAGTAGGGTGGTGAAGAACTGGAATGGGTTACCTAGGGAGGTAGTGGAATCTCCTTCCTTAGAGGTTTTTAAGGTCAGGCTTGACAAAGCCCTGGCTGGGATGATTTAGTTGGGTTTGGTCCTGCTTTGAGCAGGGGGTTGGACTAGATGACCTCCTGAGGTCCCTTCCAACCCTGAGATTCTATGATTCTATGATTCTATGATTCTACATGAAAGTAAAGTGTCTGATTTAAATTGCCAAAAGCAAAATAATTCACAGCTAACACTGAAAATCGCTTCTTAAACTAACATTACTCCTGCTTTCAGGCTCGATTCTACCCTTTTGAAGTTACAGGATCAGAACCTCAGCATGTCAGTGGACTTTGAGATCTGTGCTCTAACGGCACCAGTATTAATACCAGAGTCTAACCTTTGACTTTTGTGGCCTTACCTATGAGAGGGGGTAATCAGATGCAGGCTTCTGCCAAACATTGTCAGTGTTTGCTTTGTAGTACAATTGGGAACTTTCTACGCTGCAGTCAAAGGTGTGATTGCAGCATGTATAGACATACCCAAGCTAGCTTTAATTTATATAGTGGAAGTACTAATAGCAGTGAAGCTGCAAAGCATGGACTCCAGCCCAGTCTAGCCACCTGAGTAGCACCCAGGTGGGCTTGTACAGACTATCCTGAAGTCTATGCTGCCACAACTTCACTGCTAGATGTACTTACACTTGCTAGATTAAAGCTAGTTTGGGTATGTCTACACAAACTGCAATTATACCTCTGAATTGGAGTGTAGACAGACCCTTACAGTCTTTTTTCTGAAATGTCTGTCTTCAAGAGAGCAAAAATTATTCTTTTTTATTTCTTCACTGCTCATAATATATTGCTTCACAGTCATGACTCCCCTTCCAAGACTGCAAAATGGCTTGTATTGTAAGCCCTATTTTTGCATACACACAGTTATCTTTCTAAGTTAAGACAAAACTCATTTTGGCCTGAAATTTCTCCTACCAGAAAAGACCTCTTGAGACGTCTGAGGAAAATAGAACAAGCCACATGAGTTACATTCACTTTCTGAACTGTGTATTTGACTTTCTTTTTTTAAATAGTTTGGGGGATGGAGGAAAAACCTTTACTCAGAAATGGTTACTTTTTCACTACAAACTTCTCATGCACCTAGTCTTCCAAGAAAACTAAATTTGGTTAGCTAATAATAAAGTTATAAAGTCTGATGGTCTTTTAAAATATATCCCATGCACAAGAACTCATGAAGGAGTAAATCTAGCCAAATACAATTTTTAAAAGCAAGCCAGTTTTGAGTTGTGACAGCAAAGAAATTGTTATAACACTTATTCAAAATATAACAATTTACAACAAACTCTCAACTACAATAATCTCTTCTGGCCTGAGAATAAGCAAGGAGGTTGTTTCATTTGAAAATGTTAAAGGGGTCCAAAATATGATTCTTCACTCAGATCCATAATATTGTAGGGCTGGAAGGGACCTTGAGAGGTCATCTAGTCCCCTGCGTTGAAGCACAGCCAAGTATAACCTGTTCTTACAAACCTCCAAATGATAGGCTTCCAAGGGAGGCTGTGGAATCCCCATTCCAGAGATTAAACTATCCTTATAGTTAGAAAGGATTTCCTAATATCAAACCTAATCTACCTTGCTGCAGATGAGCTGATTACTTCTTGCCTACCTTTAGTGGACATGGAGAACAATTGACCACCAACCTCTTTATAACAACCATTAATATATTTGAAGACTGTTATCAGGTCCCCCCTTGTCTTTATTCAAGTCTTAACATGCCTAATTTTTTTTTAAACTTTTGCTCCTGGTCAGGTTTTTTAGACTTTTTAATCACTTTTGTTGCTCTCCTGGACTCTCCAGTTTGCCCACATCTTTCTTGAAGTGTGGTGCCCAAAGCTGGACATACTACTCAAGCTGAGGCCTCATCACTGCTGCATATAGTGGAATAATTACCTCCCATGTCTTACATACAAATTTCCTGTTAGTATACCTCATAATAATTATCATCTTTTTTGGTAGCTGCATTACATTGTTAGCTCATATTCAATCTGTGATCCACTATAACCCTCAAATCCTTTCCTGCAGTACAACTTCATGGTCAGTTATTACCCATTTTGTATTCATGCATTTGATATTTCATTCCTAAATAAAGTACTTTGCACTTGTCTTTATTTAATTTCATCTTGTTGATTTCAGATAAATCCTCCAGTTTGTCAAGGTCGTTTTGAATTCTAATTCTGTCCTCTAAAGTACTTGCAACCCCTATCAGTTTGGAGTCATCTGCAAACTTTGTAAGCATACTCTTCATTCCATTATCCAAGTCATTAGTGAAAATATTGAATAGCAGCGGATCCACTACTGACCACTGAGGAATCCCCCATTAGCTGCTACTCCCAGTTGGACAGTGAACCATTGATGACTACTCTCTGAGTATGGTCTTTCAAGCAGTTGTACACTCACTTTATAGTAGTTTCATCTAGAACACATTTCCCTAGTTTGCTTATGAAAATGTCATGCAGAACTGTATCAAAAGCATCTATCTTGATCTACTAGGCCAGTAACCTTGTCAAAGAAGAAAATCAGGTTGTCCTGGAATGATTGATTCTTGACAAATCCATGTTCGCTATTACTCACTACCCTATGATCCTCTAGGTACTTATAAACTGATTGTTTAATAATCTGTTCCAGTATCTTCTCAAGTAGCAAAGTTAGGCTGACTGGTCTAGAATTCCCTGGGTCCTGTTTGTTCCCCTTTTTAAAAGACTGATAGTATGTTTTCCCTTCTCCAGTCCTCAGAGACCTCACCCATCTTCCATGAGTTCTCAAAGATAATTACTAAGAGTTCTGATATTGCTTGAGCTAGTTCCTTAAGTACCTCCAGGATGAATTTCATTAAGACCTGTCAACTTGACATCTAACTTATCTAAATATTCTTAAACATGTTCTTACCCTATTCTGGCTTCCCCTTGTTATTATTAACTGTGTTAAGTATCTAATATTCTTATCAGACTGACTTCTCTGGGATTTGGATCAGCCCCTATGTCACTTGAATTGAAAATAGTTAGAACTTTATTCAGTTAGAGAACTCTGAGGCCTTGTAACACTCTCAGTATTATATTTCTCTGCCTGCTCTTGTTCTCCATATTGTTCCATTTATTTTTGAAATTTCTTATAGCAACTCCCTCATCAGCTCTTTACAACTATATGTTGTGGCTTTGATAAAAAACATTTTATCTTTCAGATTGAGAACTGGGTTCCCATTTTTTTCTGAATTATCATATTTTTAAAAGGAAATTTCCACAATACCAATGTTTACTAATAATTAAAGTTAAACACAAAAGAGTTATGAAGGGCCTGTTTTTTCAGTGCCGTGTATCTTGTAAAGTGGGTTTAAATGCTACCAAATTAAAATTCTCCACTTCCATCAGTGGCAGTATGTTACAGCAATTTTAAACTCTCAGCACAGGTATAAAGTGCAAGAAGCAGAGAGTCAGGCCTAAAAATCTGATGTAAGATTTTATGCTATTTCTGTTTAAAGTCCATCGCATTTTTTTGCTGCCAGTCATTATTTACTTCTTTCCTGCTCTGCAATGTAACTATTGATTCTGTCAATAATAGACAAAATGCCCATTCTTTAAGGGATTTATTTAGGGCCTGATTAAATGAGTCTTCCTGTTGACTTCAATAGATGTTGGATCATATACTTACTGTAGAACTGTGCCACAGCAGCAAATTGGAGGCAGTAACTACTATAACAAATATTTTTAATCCATTACTAGCCATTTTTCTGTCTTAAGCTAGCCATCTGAAGAAAATTAGCATGATCATAAAGCTCTGAGTTCTGACACAAAGGGACTTAGGTGGGCCCAACTCTTAATCCTCCTGCTGCCCAGTGGAATTCAAGGCCCTGAGTTAGGCCCTTAAGTCTCCCTGTACAGTGCATGGGGAACCTAAGCACCTAAGAATGGGATTCACAGAAGCCAGGACACTGAATAGGGAGCTGCCTAAGATAGCCAATAGAAATGCTGAGGAGAAGGGTGGTGGCTAAATCCTGCCCCTCAAAGGCAGTAAGGCACCTGACTCTGGAGGCTTCTCCCTCCATTTGGGATTCACAACTATGAAACCCCTTCTGGATGTAGGTGCCTAAGCCAGATCAGCCCTTGAGATAGAGAAAGACCCACCCACCCATGCCCATTATGGCCAATAGCCAGGACACAGGTGGGAGACCTGTTTTCAAATCCCCATTCTACCTAATTTGGAACAGGAACTTGAATGAAGGTCTTCCTTATCCCAGGTGAGTGCCCTAGTCACCAGGCTCAATTAATATTTAATTATTTATTGAAAGTGAAAGAGCTCCAGCAGGAGAGATTGAGACCCACCTAAGCGAGTGCCCTGCTATTGATTATAAATATTATAATCACAGTCTCTCTCTCTCTCTCCCCTTACCCCTGGTTCTTTTGGGTGAGGTGTGATCTGGGAAGCGTGCTCTGAACACAGTTATGAAATTGGAGGTGGGGGAAGGTATCCCTAGCTAGTGAATTCTGCTGGGGCTTTGGCATAAACAAACTAGGACACTGAGCAACATGGCAGCATCAGGATTTAGGCTGTCTTGTGCCTACCCACTGGTGGAAAGGTAGGCGCCTAAGGAATTTAGACTCCTACAAGATTAGGCAGTGGATGAGTGGGGTTTTGAGGATCTCAGTAGTGCCTATATGTTGGATTTAGGTGCCTAAAGTGGCAGTTAAGTGCCCAAGTTCTTTGGCATATCTAGTTTAAAGCCCCTAAAATTGTTACATATCAGTTTCTTAGCATGCTCTGTCTCAGGTAACCAAATCTGGAGAGTGCTTAAGTGACTTAGTGCTGAAATTTTATTGAAAGTCAATGTGCTTAGGTGCCAAAGTCACTTAAGCACTTATGAAATTGTTACCTTGGGAAATATAATCTATTTTAGATACTTATGTCCTCCAAAAAAAACAACAAAAAGAGTCCTGTGACACCTTAAAGACTAACAGATTTATTTGGGCATAAGTTTTCGTGGGTAAAAAACCCTCACTTCTTTAGGAGTGAAAACGTATGTCCTCCATCACTATTGTGTGAAGGCCCCACAATCTTTAATGGAACTATCCTCAACCATCCTTGTGAGGGGGAAGTACTATCATCCCCCTTTTTACAGATGGGAACTTTGTCACTGAGGGACAGATTTTTAAAGGCATTTAGGTGTCTCAAGCTGCATTAACTCCCATTAATTTAAGGCACTTCTGAAAATCCCGCTAGGTATCTCTCTGCAGTTTTAGGTGCCTAAATTCCTTTAAAAATCTGACCTTCTGTGCATAAGTTCCCATCTGTAAAAGTGGGACAATAATACTTCCCCTATTTTGCTATGGGGATAGATCCATTTAAGATTTAAAATTGGCCCTGAGACTCTTCCAGCATCCTACAGGAACCTTCATCTCAGGCTAGCACTCCACCCACTGAGCCATCCTTCTTCTCCACCCCACTGTGGAGTTCTGTTTCTAAGAAACAGAAATTATCATTTTTATAAACAAGCATCCCCCTGCCCCTCCTACTTACTTCTGAAACTTCACTTATTGGATGGTATTATCTTGTGAGCACCTTAACACCTATGCTACAGCACCTCTGTTCTGCAGGGACAAGCTCTAGGGATGAGAGTGATTAATCTTAAAAAAAACTTTACAAACACTAATGAATTAAGCTTCAAGATAATGAGTTAGACAACACTCATTATCCCCATTTAACGGATGTGGTAATGGAAGTTGACTAGTTTAGGGTGACACCTTGCAGATGACACTAAACTGGGAGGAATGGTAGATACGCTGGAGGGTAGGGATAGGATACAGAAGGACCTAGACAAATTAGAGTATTGGGCCAAAAGAAACCTGATGAGGTTCAACAAGGACAAGTGCAGAGTCCTGCACTTAGGACGGAAGAATCCCATGCACTGTTACAGACTAGGGACCGAGTGGCTAGGCAGCAGTTCTGCAGAAAAGGACCTAGGGGTTACGGTGGACGAGAAGCTGGATATGAGTCGACAGTGTGCCCTTGTTGCCAAGAAGGCTAACGGCATTTTGGGCTGTATAAGTAGGGGCATTGCCAGCAGATCGAGGGACGTGATCGTTCCCCTCTATTCGACATTGGTGAGGCCTCACCTGGAGTACTGTGTCCAGTTTTGGGCCCCACACTACAAGAAGGATGTGGAAAAATTGGAAAGAGTCCAGCGGAGGGCAACAAAAATGATTAGGGGGTTGGAGCACATGAGTTATGAGGAGAGGCTGAGGAACTGGGATTGTTTAGTCTGCAGAAGAGAAGAATGAGGGGGGATTTGATAGCTACTTTCAACTACCTGAAAGGGGGTTCCAAAGAGGATGGATCTAGACTGTTCTCAGTGGTAGCAGATGACAGAACAAGGAGTAATGGTCTCAAGTTGCAGTGGGGGAGGTTTAGATTGGATATTAGGGAAAACTTTTTCACTAGGAGGGTGGTGAAGCACTGGAATGGGTTACCTAGGGAGGTGGTGGAATCTCCTTCCTTAGAGGTTTTTAAGGTCAGGCTTGACAAAGCCCTGGCTGGGATGATTTAGTTGGGATTAGGTCCTGCTTTGAGCAGAGGGTTGGACTAGATGACCTCCTGAGGTCCCTTCCAACCCTGATATTCTAGGATTTTATGATTCTATGACACGAGAAATGTATGGCAAAAACTGTAATAGAATCAAGAATTCTTGTCTTCTAGTATATTGCTTTATACATACCACATTTCCCCCTCCCCCCCAGTTGTATTCTGACTGTCAGCAGAATATCTGGAACACTACCACACTAGCATCAACTTCCTGTGATTCCAAAAGGGAATAAATTTCCTGGACACCATGATCAGCTTCAACAATGGAACTCGACACCCAACTATATACACAGGAAACCCACAGATCAACACACCTATTTTCACAGATCCAGTAACCACCCCAAACACACAAAGAAATTGGTTATCTTCAGCCAAGCATTCAGATACTAAAGAATATACTGTAAGCAGAAAGTCCGGGAAATACACCTTGACACACTCAACATCTTCTTCACCAAACAAGGGCACTCCACCAGAGAAGTAGATGACATCATGGAACCAGCCACCCATATATGCCAAGAGAACCTGCTTCAGTACAGAAATAAAACTCCTGATCGCTCACCCCTAGTTGTCACTTACCACCCCACACTGGAACACGTACAGGATATCACCAAACTACAACCCATACTCAATGGGGACCCCATACTGAAAAATCTTTCCTGAACCCCCTCTTCTTGAAGAACAGTAATTTCTCATACCCCCATTCTAAGGTAGAGAAATATTATTATTCCTGTTTTACAGAGAGGGACCTGAGGCACAGAAAGATTAAGTGACAGACCCACAGCATGCAGCAAGTCTATGGCAGAGATAGCAATAGCATCTTGTACTGTTTTGCTCCTAGTCCTCTGACTGGAGATATGCTCTAGTGAATAAGTCAATTAAATGTGTGGTTTTTTTCAAATTAGCAATAGGGTGACAATATGCAAGGAACTAAAGTAAATTAAGTGTATGTTACCAATTCTCTGGGGATGAGAGACCATGAGAACTAGGTATAGAAGAGTGAATGTCTGAAGAGAAGATGGTTCATATGCTGTCAGCACCCAGTGACTGAGAGATTTGTCATTTTTTTAAGATTCTTGCATCCTACCCTTGAAATCAATAGTTGGGAAGCCAGCTATGCCCTTCAATGGACACATGAGGTCTCTGGGAGGGGTGAGGAATACTCCAATAGCTTGGAGATATCAAAATGAGGAACTGGGTGCAGGAGATGACATTTATTTCCTGGCATGGTAGTTAGGGGAGAGTAAGGTTTGTCTATATGAAGAGCTACTGTGCAGCAAGTTGGCTGTAAATCTACAGTGCACTAGCTTGCCATGTACTAACTAGCCATATGGATCCTGTTACTGCACACTAAAGGTTCCTTAGTACACTTAGATTTGCTGCAGTTTGAAATGGGAGTAGGTCAAAGTGCACTAAGGAACTTTTAGTGCACAGTGGCAGGGTCAACACAGACAGTTAAATCTATAGTGCACTAACAGGCCATGCACTAACTGTCTGTGTTGACCCTTATGGAAAGAAAAGGCAGGCCTTGGGTTAAGGTGACCAGATGTCCCGATTTTATAGGGACAGTCCTGATTTTTGGGTCTTTTTCTTATATAGGATCCTATTACCCCCCACCCCCGTCCCGATTTTTCACACTTGCTGTCTGGTCACCCTACCTTGGGTGGACAAGAGAAATGAGACCTTTGAGTAGAGTGAAGAAATAATTGTGAAAAGAATGTATCAATAACAGGGACAATCACAGAATATATTCTCCTTTTTGCTTTTGCTTTTCTTCAGTGATGGAAAATTGTACCCACTCTTCAAATGACAGTAATATTGCAAACAATACATTTTCTGCCCTTGAAAAATTTCTGTCGCATAAGCCAGTGTCAAAATCTATCAACATTTGTAATCAAGTACTTATCACCACAATACTCTATGTGAGCATTGTACATAGATTTTAAAACAATAATGAGGCAGTCTCAGGGGGATCAGCAAAATAGATATATGTTTTTCATTCTGAGATGTAATGCTATTTCAATTTGTCTGAAAGAGAGACACAAAGATGCTAGGCACTTCACAAACAATTAAAGAACCATTTTTAATCTTCAAAACACATTTGAAAGTGGGGTTATTTAAAAATTATTATTACAAGGGTAATCTAAATCAGCATTAATTATGGAGACATCACCTCTCCAGAATAAATTATACACTTCTAGAGCTGAAAAGAGATCCTTGGTCATACAGGTTCAGGAACACAACCTCTACTATTTGAGTTACTGGAAGATCTCTCTTAGCTGTTACCTATAAAAAGACCATTATGTTCTTTCTAGACTTCACTCAGTTAAGAGTGCAACCTGTTCTCATAAACACACATTACCTGATTCTTCTCTCACTAAAAACAGTTAATCTCCCATTGAGACTAGTAGGAGCAAGGTCACATCCATAATTCTAAATGAAATCATTGGAAACAATACTGGGCCCAACACTATCCACAACAAGGTGTTAATAATTTTGCTTAATTTCAACATATTTTCTTCACATATAGATGACAAGTGAGTTTTCTAGATTTACCTATGGGAAAAGTTTGAATTAGTTACAAAGCATTCTAAAAAAATATTACATACAAGTACAAATTCTAAATCATGGTTATGTTTTAGTGAACTGTAACTCAACTATGTTTTGATCAAATTTCTTCATCCTTAGTAGAAACATTTGTTTCTGTCTTCAGAGTAAATCTGACAAACTTGAGGTCAAACTAATTTTCCAGATCAAAATGATAAGGCATGGTGTGGAGGATAAAATAAGTTTTTAATAATGGGAAGTTGATTGTAACTGTTACTGCCTTTCCATTACTTATCTAATCTATATATATACACAAAAACATTATAGTGTATATGATTAAAGTTGTTAACTTTAATTTTTAAAACAGTATATTTAAAACAATAAAATATGGTGTGTCCCCCATATCTCACACAAAATTCAGCATTGAATCTATATCATCATACAGAAAGTACAATATTCATGTATATCTAGAATCATGGTGATAGGTAAATATGGCACAAAATCAACTGTAATTCTGCCCCTATGTTGAGAGTACAAAATGCACTCAGATTACTTTTTATTTCTTATATAAAGTCTTGTATGAAAGACCAGTAGTCACAGTAGGCAAAATCTAAAGTCCATGGAAGTAAATGGAAAGACTTCCTTTGATTTCCATGGGCATTGAATTGGGGCTACATTGTAGGATTTTCATGATCATATTTATACTTCTATAAAAGGAATAGAACAAAGTTTTTAAAATGTTTACAGTACTAATAAACAGTTCAAGGACTATGGCTGAGATTATGGTCCAGATCCTGATTTTTATGTAAATTGCCACAGCTTCAGTAAGCTGATTTACACCGTCTTAGGTTTTGGCCCTATATTTCTGTATATAATCATCTATATACCATAGAACCAAAACCAAACAAACAAACAAAAAACCAAACAAACCACCAACCTCTATAGACCCCAGTCCAACAAAGTATTAAGCACTTAGGTAATTTTGAGCACAACAACTGAAATGGAACTACTTGAGTTTAAAGTTACATATGCACCATGGGCGGCGGGTTTCATAGGCCAGGGGAGGCTAAGCCTCCCCTAACCCAGGCCGTAGCCCCACCCACGCTCTGCCAGACCCTGCTGTTGCTCCCCCCTCCCCCAAAGCTAGTAGTGGCTCCGTTCAGGCCAGCATCCTGGAGCTCAGGGCTCGGCGGCCAGCGGCCTGTGGCAGCTCTGGTCAACT
The DNA here is from genome assembly GCA_003942145.1 of Platysternon megacephalum. Lineage (NCBI taxonomy): Eukaryota > Metazoa > Chordata > Testudines > Platysternidae > Platysternon > Platysternon megacephalum. Next base: position 4,851,107 of record QXTE01000124.1, on the reverse strand, counting down.
GGCGGCCAGGGTTGGCTTGTGCCGGTCCAGGGGTCAGGCCGGTGCTCAGGCTGGCCGGAACAGCCGGAGTGAGCTGGCCAGCGGCCCTGGCCTTGGGGCAGTTTGCCCAGGGCTTCTCTGGTTGTGGTGGGAGGGAGGGGCAGAAGGGGTGGGGTAGAGGTGGGGCCTCAGGCAGAAGGGGCAGGGCCAGGGGACTAGCATCTGCAAAGGTGGGGTTCACCAGCCACCCATGATATGCATGCTAGTACTTTGTTGGATCAGGGCAGAAAAGCTTCAAAGACAGACTCCAACGAGAAGCTGCTGAACTTGAATTAATATGCAAACTAGATACCATTAACTTAGGTTTGAACAGAGACTGGGAATGACTCGGTCATTACACTAATTGAATCTATTTCCCCATGCTGAAGTAGCCTCACACTTTCGTGTCAACTGTCCGAAATGGGCCATTTGGATTATCACTTCAAAAGTTTTTCTCCCCTGCTGTTAATAGCTTCTCTTAATTAATTAGCATCTTACAGTTGGTATGGCTACTTCCACCTTCTCATGTTCTCTGTATGTATAAATATCTTCTTACTGTATGTTCCATTCTATGCATCCGAAGAAGTGGACTGTAGCCCATGAAAGCTTATGCTCAAATAAATTTGTTAGTCTCTAAGGTGCCACAAGTACTCCTGGTTTTTTTTCTGATACAGACTAACACGGCTGCTACTCTGAAACCTATGTTATTATATAATATCCTATATTGCTAGATATAGTATTTTCTTTCTCTCTACATTTATACTGGCAATCAGCATCAACTAAATAGAGCATGACTTATCCATCAACTGCTGTAGAAAAGTAATTTGCAGCCTAACTCATTACCTTAAATTTATAATTTAGTAAATCTGTTTCTTTTTGTTGCAACAATGAATCACCTGATACTTACATAGAGGATCACTTGTGTAATCAAGTCACGAAGGTATATGACTAGATAGTGTCGGAGAAAAACAGAGTTCTCACTCTCTTTGGTTGGGTGCAGCAAAGTCAGATACTTTATTCTCAAGCAATTGCATAGAGGGAGAGAGTGCACTAGGACACAGGGTTTCCCCTCCTAGGCAGGTCTCTCTCCAGGTAAACAATTACAGCAATCATTTATACCTTTTGTTACATACAATAATGAGCAACAGCTGCATTTTGTTTATACATAGGTCATCCTGATATCTTATTTTTTCACATCTATTTAGACTCTAGTCTACATTCCATATTTATCTACATAAGGTCGCAACAACTTCTCACACAGTTCTTTCCCACTCGCCTCACACAATCCTCGCTTCTACAAATCTCGCGTTATTAGGGTTACAGCTAGCCTGACTCTTGCTCACAGAAGAGACTGTATTCATTGAAATCCCCTTCAAATCCCTGTCAGTTCTTGCTCTTACTGCATCACAGTAGTGATTCATTCTTTGATGCAAGAGAAGAATTGGCTGCATCTGGGAAGCAGTCTCATCTTCTACTCACTCCATTTTGATTAATTAAGTCCAGGATTGCCCTTGCATCAATATTTATATTCTAACACAAAAACTTTGCAAAAATAGTTCTCGTTGAAATCTATAGCTAAACCTCAATCAAAGATTTGTAAACTTCCACATCATAGTGATATTTTGAAACTGAGGTGTTATAAAGTCTGGAAAAGCACAGTTATGGAATCCAGTTAATCCCCCACTGTTGTGTAGGACTTGACCACTCACTATCAGCAGGGCCGGCTTTAGGAAGTGCGGGGCCCAATTCGAACATTTTCGGCGGGGCCCCGGCAGGGATGACTAAAAAAAAAACCATGTAAAAAAAACTGGAGATAGGGGCTGGTGCGCAGGGCCAGCTTTAGGAAGTCCGGGGCCCGATTCGATGGGGCCCCGGCAGGGATGACTCACCCGGAGGCGCTCCGGGTCTTCCGCGGCACTGAAGGACCCACCGCCGAAGAGCCANCCCCCCCCCCCCCCCCCGTGGCCCCGGTCTCTTTCCAGGCCGCTTACCCCCGCCGGAGCTGCGCCACCCGGAGCTGGAGCTGCGCTGCGCTGCCCGGCCAGAGTCGGGCCAGGGCCGGGCCGGAGCCGCGCCGCCCGGCCAGAGTCGGGGCCAGGCCGGAGCCGCGGGGCTGGGGCCGGGGCTGGAGGGAGCCGGACTGGGCCGCGCCGCGCCTCCCTGGAGCCCTCCTCACCCTCCCCCGCCCACCCCAGCTTCTTGTTTCCAGGCTTCCCGCACGAACATCTGATTCGCAGGAAGCAGGGGAGGAGGAGGAAAAGGGGGGCGGAGCGTTCAGGGGAGGAGCGGGAGGTGAGCTGGGGCCGGGGGCGCGGCGGACAGCTGCCGGAGCTTGGGAACCGGCTCCAGCTCACCACTGGACGCGGGGCCCTCTTAGGCGCGGGGCCCGATTCAGGAGAATCGGTGGAATCGGCCTAAGGCTGGCCCTGACTATCAGCCCATACAATTTCCACCACCCATTAGAATTTCACTTTCAGATGAAGTGATCGTGTTTGGACATTGTCAACAGAGTTTCATAGATCCTGAAATGCAGTAACTGCAGCACATTCAAAGGAAACAACCCTTGAGCTAAGCACACAATGACTAATAAAAAGCTGGAGGTAAACCCGTCAAAAATTGTGTTTAAATAGTCCTTTTTGAGAAATCAGCATTCTGCAAGGTTTTGGTATACTGCTTTGCATGCATACAGCAGTCACCAGCAAGGTGAGACCTTCAGAATCTCCACTACTGGAGCGAAACTCTTTTAGCTATGAGAAAGTACTAAGTTGTCATTGAGGCCAGCCACTAAAGGAAGACACAATCAGTGCAGTAAACTAGTGTAGTATGCAAAGATGTTAGCCACATTAAAATACACAATATCCCAGCTTGACTTGACAGGCTTGGAACTGTTGTTGAGGAACATTGTAAATGTCTCATTGAAATACACTGTACAGTTTCCCAGAAGATAACTAACTTTCCCTTGTTGCTGCTTTATCCGTTTTAAAAGTTTGAATTCATCCCCTCTCACTCTTTTAGCTGACTGGAGTTGTATAATTTATTCCTCAAAACCCGACTGAGCACAGGAATTTGAGGTGTGGATTTCAAAGCATAGCTGGGATGATTCTTGAACAAATTCTTGTTCAAATACAGCTGCATGGCCTTCTCCTTTTCAATGAGTCACCAGTGGGACTGAGCCTGGGACTGTTAGTGTTAAAAGCAGAACCTCTACCACTGAAGCTGAAGGAGTAACTTTGCTAGCAGGTAGCAATAGCAGATTATTATCTTATGTGGAACAGCCACTAGAGGGAGACAAAGGCCCACACTGTGCTAATAGGGGTTACAAGGAAATTTAACATAAATAAATTATGTAAACATTAAAGTTTACGGTTCTATAAGTTCTATATTTAAACACAAAAGAATGATTATGTTAAGGTTCTTGGTATGTTTTTCTGCACATCTACTTTCAAGTTGAATGTTTTGTTTTAGATTAAAGAAAAACTTTTTTTCTTTCTTTAAGTCTGTATGAGGGTGTGACGGTACCTCCCATAAGGCTTTGTGGGAATATGACATAACTGGAATATGTTGTGTGCTGCCTGTGCCAGGTACATATCTATGTAAAGGTTATGATCTACTAGTTATGTTCACCCTAGTTGTATGCAGGCACCATTTGTGTGTTCAAAGTTATGAACATTGGCTGTGTAATTGCTTGATTCCTAAGGGGCCTCAGTTAGAACATTTGATGACGTCTTGGGAAAGGAATGTGCAAATTAGGTGTTCAGTCAGGGGGCACTTAACAGACAAAAGAGCTTGGAAGATTCCAATCCACATCAGAAGTCTACCTGAGGACGTTCAAGGCAGCATGTGGGTAATGGCTGCTACCTGCAGTCCTGAGTCATGCATGGGCATGTGACCTGCCCATGTGATTTTCGAATCTCCATTCTGTGACAGGATTCTACAGAGGGAGAGGAGGGGGTCTCCACCCACAAGAGACAGTCTATTTAAACCTGTGGGAGACCCCTCCATTTTGTCTTCAGCTGGCTAAAGAAGGAGCCTCTCCACCCCCACAGGACACTTGAAGGAAACTGAAAACTACAGGGGGTGTGAGTGATTGCTGGACCCAGGCTAAAAGAAGATTAGCCTGTAAAAGAGAACATTTTGGAACTGGTGAGGATCTTATCTGTATTTAGTGCAATTAGACATAGATTTGCGTATTTTATTTTATTTTGCTTGGTAACTTCTTTTGTTCTGTCTGTTACTACTTGAAATCACTTAAATCCTACTATCTGTATTTAATAAAATCACTTTCTACTTATTAATTAACTCAGAGTATGTATTAATACCTGGGGGAGCAAACAGCTGTGCATATCTCTCTATCAGTGTTATAGAGGGCGAACAATTTATGAGTTTACTCTGTATAAAGCTTATACAGGGTAAAACGGATTTATCTGGGTTTAGACCCCATTGGGAATTGGGCATCTGAGTGTTAAAGGCAAGCAGACTTCTGTGAGCTGTTCTCAGGTAACCCTGCAGCTTTGGGATAGGTGGTTCAGACTCTGGTCTGTGTCTGGAGCAGATAGGTGTGTCTGGCTATCAGCAAGACTTTGAGTGCTGGAACTACCTGTAGCTGGCAGGGGAGAATAGAACCAGAGGTAGCCTTTGCACATCAGCTGGCAGCTCCCAAGGGGGTTTCTGTGAACCAACCCGTCACAGTGGCGTAGTCGAACAGGATCTGTGCACAGCTGATTGCTTTGAGATACTGGTAGTGATTTTAAGTGAGTTTTAAGTGTGGTGGCTGGAGAACAGACAAAGTGGTTACTGGTTTGTTATTTTCTGTTTGCTTATTTCGGGAAAGGGAAGTAGGGACAGAAAAGGAAGCAAAATAAGTAAGAAGGAAGATCAGAAGACTGTGAGAGTCTCTGTTAACTAAGAATCTCCTGAGCTGAGTCTATCCCAGTTTCAGTGAACTGCAGAGGGGTGTGGCCCAGCAGAAGAAAGCAGGAAGATGCCTACTAGTGAGACAGCTACCAAGCTCGAATTGGCTAGGTTGGAAGCAACAGAGAGAGAGAATGAACATAAGAGACGGGTAGAGCTAAGACAATTAGAAATTAGTGCTGTGGAGGCAGAAAAAGTGAGGGAAGAGGCTGCCCACAAGAGAGCTATGGAGGCAGAGGAAACTGCCCACAAGAGAGCTATGGAGGTAGAGGAAACTGCCCACAAGAGAGCTATGGAGATGGAGGCAGCGAGGGAAGAGGCTGCCCACAAGAGGGTTATGGAGGCCCAGAAACATGAACTGGCTGTTCTGGAGTTGAAGAGACAAAATCCTTCACCTGCTGGCTCCACTTCCCCAAAAATCCACAAATGGGAGCGACTGTGCCCACAGTATGATGAGTCCAGCGATATTGCCGAGTATTTCATCACCTTTGAGAGACTGTGCACCCTCCATGCCATCCCTGAAGATCAGAAACTGACCACATTAATAGCAAAATTGACTGGCAGAGCTCTGGACATATTCAATAAGATGCCTATTGATGATGCTTCAGACTATGGTAAATTTAAGGAACTGGTTTTGAAACAGTTTCAGGTTACACCTGAAACCTATAGGGTTAAATTCAGGAGTCTTAAGAGGGGATCTGGATTAAGTAATCTGGCTTATGCCAATGAAATGAGAGATTTGGTAGATAAGTGGGTGCGGGGGAAAGGTGTTACAAGCTTCGAAGGGATGTGTGATCTGGTTACTCAGGAACAATTCCTGAATATGTGCAGTGATGATGTGAAACAGTATGTGTGGGACAAAAAGGTAAATGCACTGGGTGAATTAGCTGGGTATGCAGACTCTTATGAGCAAGCACAAGCTGCAATCAAACATAAACCACAGGCAGAGGGGTATAAGGGTGGGGGAAAGCAGAATCACCGTTTTATCCCTGGGTCTGGGAAAAAAGAGGCTGGGCGGTCACCTCCCCATTCCCCTGGTACTCGTCCCAAATTTCCTGTGCAAGCAGAGGAGCCCAGGAGGTGCTATCATTGTAAGTCCACTGAGCACCTGAGGAATAAGTGTCCCTTGCTGAGTGAAAACAGGCAGCAAGTTACACAGGAAGCTGCAGCTTCTCAGAGCCAGGCTGTGGCCTCTTTCCACACAGGATTTGTAAAGCTTGCTTCCACACAACCAAGCAATAAGCATATGCATGCTGTCGAAATTAATGGAGAGGTGGTTATGGGATTAAGGGACACGGGTGCAGAAATTTCTGTGATCAGGAGGGACCTGATTCAGGAGAAGGATTTGTTGCCAGGTAAAATGGCAGAATTAGAGCTGGTTGGGGGTTACAAAGTCCTTGCACCTTTAGCTAAAGTTCACATGCAAACTCGGGATTTGCAGGCTGAACTGACAGTTGCAACGGTGGCACACAATTTTGCACCGTTTCTACTGGGAAATGATTTCTTTAATGTGGCAGAATCTGTCCCAGGGTTGGTTAGCAGGGAGAAGGAATCTTGTGCTAAAAGCCCCGGAGGGGAGGGTGAAGTCACATGGACTGCTGGGGGAATAGGAGAGTGTCTCTTAGATTCCTCTGCAGCAGTACAGGGAGCAGCTGCGGGGGCAGGGATGGTTGTAGCCAGTTCCTGTGGCCCCAGGGCTCAAGGGAAGTTCCAGAGGGAGGGGCTGGACGAAGCCAGCTCCTGTCCCGTAATCATCTCCCTGGGGGAGGGGGATGTACCACCTGGTAACAGGGGGGTCACCCCAGCTGCTGACTGCCAGGAAGTTGCAGGTCAACAGGGGGCAGGGCCCGCCCTGGGGTGCACAGAGACGTGTGTCCCGAAGGTGGAAGTTGGGGTCTTGGTAACTGCTGCGGTGGGAACAGACCCCAAAGACTCTGTAGCTGGGTGCCAGCCCAACCCGAGTGAAAGGGGGGGGATTTTGCTGGCCAGTGAAAGGTCTGTCATGGCTGGTAGCTGTGAGCCCACAGCTGGAGCAGGGTCACCTTCCCTTTTGGGGGACACAGGAGTGTCTGACCCAGAGGGGAGCCCAGAGAGGGAAGCCCAGATGGAAGGTGAGGGGGGGCCAGAGAGTCTGCCCACCTTTTGTAGGGAGGGACTTTCCCAAGAGGAGGGTGAAAAGCCTGCATTTAAAATGCCAGCTCCCTCTCTTGTAGATCAGGTTTTAAGGGAAACCTGGGGGTCAAGTCTCCCGGAGGGGGGGGCCCATCCAGCTGACCTGTTGGAAACAGAAAGTGAGGTGCCCAAAGGGGTACAGAGCACCCCATTGAAAAAGGCTGTTCTTACCCCACTTGTAAGAGATGAAACTCTCTCTCCTAGACAGGGGGGGGGAAATCTCTGCATGAGTGAAACTCTACCAGGGGGCGGGGACCAGCCCAGAGAAATTCCGGAGGGAGGGGCCGAGGGCAGGCAGGGTTGTAGTACACCCTTTCCTGGCCAAAGACCCAAACACATGCCTGAATTAGCAGCTTTCCCCACAGAGGCTGAAGATTCTGAATCAGAGTGTCTTCCAGAAGGCACAGAGAACTGGGAAAATGCAATAGATGCTAAACAGGTCAAATTGAGTGAACAAAACCTGTCCACCGTAGATTTGCTGTTAACCTTGTGTCTTTTGCTGATTCACCTCTGGGATAAAACAAAAGAATTCATACTAGTGGTAAACCCTCTAAAAACATGGAACATACCTGATTTATGGAGAAAACTGTTGTACATGCTAGGGATGGTAACAAGACAGCCCCACAAGCATGTTGCTTTGCAGCCTATACCTGTAAATAGACTGGAAGCTTGGCACAGCAGCAAAAGCATAACAGGCCCATGCTGCTGTGTAGAAGGGGAAACTGAGGCACACCGCCTCATGGCCTTGGTGGTTAAAGGTCAAGACACCTCCACTTTAACAGGTATTGCTGTCTGCATTCTGTTAATGCTACACCCCAACCTGTTTTCAGGCATCTGGGGATCAGGAACCTCAAAATGGGCTAAAACCCCTAGAACTGACATATGGTTTCAAGGTACTGAAAAGAAGTGTGATCAAAGACAAACAGGAATTTTACGGGTACTGCCTCCGCCATGGACAGTGTCCAAGTCTCTGGCAGTAAGTTCAGGGGGAGGGTGTGACGGTACCTCCCATAAGGCTTTGTGGGAATATGACATAACTGGAATATGTTTTGTGCTGCCTGTGCCAGGTACATATCTATGTAAAGGTTATGATCTACTAGTTATGTTCACCCTAGTTGTATGCAGGCACCATTTGTGTGTTCAAAGTTATGAACATTGGCTGTGTAATTGCTTGATTCCTAAGGGGCCTCAGTTAGAACATTTGATGACTTCTTGGGAAAGGAATGTGCAAATTAGGTGTTCAGTCAGGGGGCACTTAACAGACAAAAGAGCTTGGAAGATTCCAATCCACATCAGAAGTCTACCTGAGGACGTTCAAGGCAGCATGTGGGTAATGGCTGCTACCTGCAGTCCTGAGTCATGCATGGGCATGTGACCTGCCCATGTGATTTTCGAATCTCCATTCTGTGACAGGATTCTACAGAGGGAGAGGAGGGGGTCTCCACCCACAAGAGACAGTCTATTTAAACCTGTGGGAGACCCCTCCATTTTGTCTTCAGCTGGCTAAAGAAGGAGCCTCTCCACCCCCACAGGACACTTGAAGGAAACTGAAAACTACAGGGGGTGTGAGTGATTGCTGGACCCAGGCTAAAAGAAGATTAGCCTGTAAAAGAGAACATTTTGGAACTGGTGAGGATCTTATCTGTATTTAGTGCAATTAGACATAGATTTGCGTATTTTATTTTATTTTGCTTGGTAACTTCTTTTGTTCTGTCTGTTACTACTTGAAATCACTTAAATCCTACTATCTGTATTTAATAAAATCACTTTCTACTTATTAATTAACTCAGAGTATGTATTAATACCTGGGGGAGCAAACAGCTGTGCATATCTCTCTATCAGTGTTATAGAGGGCGAACAATTTATGAGTTTACTCTGTATAAAGCTTATACAGGGTAAAACGGATTTATTTGGGTTTAGACCCCATTGGGAATTGGGCATCTGAGTGTTAAAGGCAAGCAGACTTCTGTGAGCTGTTCTCAGGTTAACCCTGCAGCTTTGGGACAGGTGGTTCAGACTCTGGTCTGTGTCTGGAGCAGATAGGTGTGTCTGGCTGTCAGCAAGACTTTGAGTGCTGGAACCACCAGTAGCTGGCAGGGGAGAATAGAACCAGAGGTAGCCTTTGCACATCAGCTGGCAGCTCCCAAGGGGGTTTCTGTGAACCAACCCGTCACAGAGGGAGCACGGTGTATGCACTGACTGCATTAAATCTGAAAACAGAATGTCTGCTGTCTGATCACACAGGCAGAATTTTTAGAAATGTTTTCTCTATACTGCATTTTCACAAAGGCATCACAGCTACATATACAATGCCATAAACTCATCCATATTTCACATATATATCATATCTTCAGTTGCGAATTCGCTATCTAATGTGTAATTAGAAATGTACAGTATGTGGGTGAATTTATTTTACCATGAGAAGCTCATCTTTCTCCCTAGTGGGCACCTGGTGCACAGGTTTGTGATCCCTTACATCTGGGTTATTTTGGAGAAGCAAGCTCCACTTTAGAGAAGGAAAAATTTCAGATAGGTAAGTAAGCATTACATACTAATAACTGTTCCTTCTCTAAAGTGGGCAACTGCTTGTACATGACACTTTACCCCAGGTGGCCCCTAATTTGCATTAAATTCTAGTTTGAGAGGACATATCTCAGGCCTTCCTTTTTTCCATTACAGAGCATTCCCGGAGAGATGGAAAAATCTTGAATTCCCTCAAATTTGTATCTTACTTTGTTGTGAGTCTTCCTTTCCTTTTTTTGTATAATAAATTAATAAGTAGATAAATGATAAAGTGTCCTGCTTGAAGATGGCTAATCTTTTGTAATGTTTATTATTCAGTATTTATAGCTTGTCTCCTCAGTTTGGGAATTAGAGAAAGGAGCCTCTGTGTTTGGAGGATGAGGTGGAATGACCTAGATGCAATTGATCATGGAATTCTCTTGAGAGAAGGAAAAAACTTCTGGTAGGAAAGTATGGTTTACCTTTTTATTTTATTTTAAAGTGACACAGTCAACTTGAGGTCCAGTCTTTTTTTTTTTTTTTTTTTTAACTAAATTAAAGCTAGTTTCTGGTACCATACCTCCCCCTAAGCAAATTGGGTGAAATGGTAGGAAATGAGTAGGTTGAATAGTTTTCCCCTGAGTAAAGTACATCACTAAATTTGCAAGGCTAAAACATATTTATCATTCAAAAATGTTCTGCAATTAGATCTCAATTTAGGAATCCACTTAAGCATTTAAGTGCTTTACTGAATTGTGGCCGATATTTATTGTGTATTTATTTTAGATTTAAAATAATCATAAAGATGCCTATGTAAGGCTTTATGCACACTAACAGAATCAAGTCCCAGCAGCATTAAAATAATCATTAGCGCAGGAACTCAGTCACACAGTCACCTATAGAAACTCCTTTCCACCCTTCATTCTCATAGGAAGCACACCCTCAGCCCTCACAGACAATGCTATCAAGCCAATGTTTTTTGAAACATGGCCAGAAGGGCTATTCTGGGCTATTTTAGACCAAGGATTGGAGCAAGTTCCAGAGCCCTCAGAGAGAATGCCCTGCCCACTGTCCTCTTTTTTATAATGGAGGGGGGAGGCTGTCCAGCTATCCAAGGATAACTGGTAACTAAAATATGAGTTTCCTTCAGACTCAGGCACTTCTGTAACACCCATGGATATTTGGCAATCAGACATGTGTATACTACCTTTTGGGGGGCTATTTGCACTTTGACATCACATATATGGGGTGTGGTCCTTTGTACCTCTGTTGCAGATTTTACTCTACTCTTAGCATAAAACTTCCATTCATGGATGCTCTGCGTGGGATGTGAGTGCAGAATGTGAGATCCACAGTATGAATTCAAGAGCAGAATTTTGCCAATTGTTTTCATGAGGTAGTGTTTCTCCCATTCCGCAAGTAACATCTCTGTGTTCATTAAAGCCTAAGTCAGTTGAGTTTGATGTACTGTATTTACCCTAAATGATAGCAAGTTACCAGATCTAATAAAGCTACATTTCTGAGGTTCTCTTCTGGGTTATAATCTGCCAGGTTATATATCATGAAATGTCATATCACAGGATCACTTGTACTGTGATGTGACATTTAATATGGGATCATGTAACTCTAATTAACCAGAAATAGCTTAACATGTTAGAAGTCTTTATAATAAAATAAGAATCTCTCTCTGTTAGAATCTCATTGGCTTGGAAGATGACTAAGATGTAAATGATATTCACATCTTTTAACTGGTTCCATTAACAATTATTTTGTTAGCCCGTATGTCAGCCAATATCACTTCAATGAAAGTACAATGCATGATGCAGTTAGAAGAGAAAGCAGCACTCACTGAGAATACAGCACTACAGATCCGGCTGGGGCCCATCAGAGCTCCAGCCAAGCATTAAATCAGGTTATACTGAAAGAATGACTAAACTGTTCCTGTAGGGGTGTTGCCATAACAGGAGTGAAGTGGAGCACCTGAATGGAGAGCAAAACATTTCAGTGATATCAGAAGCTCTACAATAGCACAATAACAAATTAAATACAAGCCAGACATTTAAAAACTGCTTCAAATGTTGAGGAAAGGGTAGGTGTAAAATAGATCTGGTCAAATAATATTAAAATAATTGTTTTGATGAATTCAGTGATATTTCTATAATAAACTATTCAATATTTATTTCCCCCTATTGTTCTCCCTGCCCATAGAGTTGGTTGAATACTTTGTGAATATATCCATCTAATAATTTATTTGATTGATTCAATTACATTTTTCCCAAACAAACAAAATATTCAACAAATAATTCCTTTATTTGCTCTACTTCTAGTGAAAATTCAGAAGAGCTCACATGCTACCAGAAGGATATAAACCTTGCTTTGAGACCCAAATCCTGTGTTCTTATCATATCACAAGCATCTATAAAACCTGTTTTACTCCTTCCCCATCTCTCATACTTTCCAAGGTGCTAAATATTGTTATTCTGGGGCCTTTTTGCTCTCAGAAAGCATGTTTTTGTTCTATGGGCAGTCACAGACCTCCCTGAAGTTGATGGGAATGGTAGCTGCCTTCCATTCAGGCTAAATCTGGGAACAATTAAATTACCCATTTTTAGTGATAGGTGAAACAATGGAAGCCACCATCTAAAAACTAGACTAAATGCAAGTGTAGAGGCTGGAGATTGATTTAGTTGCATCTGTGTGTTTATGTGGGGGAAAGAAGCAGTCAGAATGCAGCAAGAAAACCAGGAGACAGCCAAAGAAGCACTTAGAATCATAGAAGTATAGTAGCATGGCCTTGAGAAAAGACAGAGAGCCAGAGAGAGATATTTGGACAGAGTGCTAGCTAAAAGGCAGGCTTGAAATTCTGAGCAAGTAAACTGCCTCCTGTTGTTTGATCCAACTGTGTTTAGAGAAACAGGACTTTGTGTGTATTCTTTGTAAGTAAACAGGATTTAATCAAAGAAAGACCTGACTTTATCATCAGCTTCTCTTCCTAATGAAAACAAACCACAAGAACCCAAATATTACTAATCACTCTGGTAAAAAAGGGGTAACAATATACACGTAGGGGAAAATGCATAAATAGTTATTGTTGTATGTATCAGAAAGACATGCTCGGCCTTTATAACTGAACAAGAGTGATTCCTTTTAATCAATGATGGTTACACAGGAAAAGCACAGACTGCATAGTCTGCCAAGCTGCTTACAGCTGCCCCCACATACAGGATTTGTGAGCTCCATTTTATCTTCCCAAGTTGAACTATGACTTCTCTGAGTCTGCATTCTGCTACTTTTAGTTTAAGGTGACAGTTACTTTAGAGAAACATAAGAGTTATGAGAAAACTGACTGTGTTAGCTGTGCTAGAAAAAGTGGGTTTTAACCAGCAGCACAAAGGTTCAGCTAGGTCAGCCAAACCACTGATGAGACATTTGACATTTCTGAACTGATACAGTGGATTGGTAAAAAACTAGTATGCAGAAATGTTTATGCAAATATGTATCAGGTAGATAAAAACACCAGGAACCGTTGGGAGGTTTTGGTATCCAAACCTGAATCTGGAACTGAATTTAATAAATTACCTCCATCTCTGGAATGGGCTCCATGAAATCCGTGAAACTGCAACATCCTCAAACATTGTATCCAAAACTGAATTGTTTAACTTGGGCCCACCTCTGACAGTGAGAAAATGTAGTCTGACTCTGGTAATGTCCAATGAAATGTCTAAAACCAGTTTCTGTGATCTCAAACTGTCACTTCCACTTGCAGTGTGCTGGTCATTAGAGGGAGCACCGGCTGGTTTAAGCAGTGGTCCTGCAAGAATCCAAAAGAGGACACAACTCGGAGAGAACCTCCCTAGAGGCCAACTGCATAGGAGAGAGACAAGCCATTATTTTTAATAAGTGCCAGAAATGGCAAGGTAATACATGTGCATATGCTGAAATTGCTCTTTTGTATGCACAAATACCCTAACAATACATGAAATTGTGGCAGTAACACACACAAAAAACAAGGATACAATTGTATACTGTAGTGAGGCCTTATTGGAAAACCCAGGAGGTGGATGGGCGCAAGCCCACCCACTTCTAAAGGCCCCTCCCCCAGCCTAGTGGGAGGGACCACTGGACCCAGGAACCAATTGATTACAGGGGACAACTAATGCAAACAGGGATCGGAGTGATGGTCACAGGTTTAAAACAAGGGACACCGAGCAGAGGACCCCGGACAGCGCCCACTGTTCCTCAAAGGTGTCTAGGGAGCCAGCCGGAGGAATGGAAATAGGCCCCACAATCGCTGAGCACCCCCTTGTCCAGCATCCTCCTTCTGGTGTTATAGATGGTGACTTTGGCCAGAGCCAGGAGGAGGTTGACAAGGAGGTCTCGCGACTTCGTGGGGCCACAGATAGGGTGTGAGAAAAGGAATAGGTGCGGGGAAAAGTGCAGCCAGAACCTCAACAAGAGGTTCTGGAGGAGCCGGAATAGGGGCTGCAACCTGGCGCATTCGAGGTAGGCGTGCGCCAGGTTCTTCCTCACGCTGCAGAAGGGGCAGGCCTTGGGTATGGGGGTGAACCATGCCAAATACACACCAATGCTCACGGCTCCATGAAGGAGCCACCAACCAATGTCCCTGGTGGGCCGTGGAACCAAGGTGGAATAGAGGCTGGCCCACCTGGACTCCTCACCCTCCACAGGTGGTAAATAGTCCCGCCACTTGGTGTCGGGGCAGAACGAGAGGGTGAGGAAATGCAACGTGTGGAGCATGAGCATGTACAGTCGGTCCCTGGGCGCGGTTCAGAAGTGAACCAGCTGCTGGGTGCGCAGCCAGCTTGGAATATGGGAGTGGAGAAGCCGGGAGGGCTCACGGGACAGGCGCCCGATAAAAAGGTCCAGAGGGCTACGGGTGAGGGGTGGGCGGGGAGTGCCCTCTCACAGGGCCCGCTGCAGGAAGACGAGAGAAAGGGGCAACAAGGCAGCACGGGAAGGGTAGACGTGAAAACCTCCCCCTGAGGGTTGTCCATAGGCAGGGGAAACAAGACAACCTCGGGGGTGGCAATAGCATGGGAGGTGAAGGGGAGAGGGGCAGGCGATGCTTTGGGGGCAGGAATGGGGCCAGGAGTGGGATCGGGGGCTGGAACAGGATCAGAGATTAGGGCAGGAGAAGGGGCGGGAGTGGGATCAGGGTCAGGGACTGAAGCAGGAATGGGAATTGGGACTGGGGCTGGGGCAGGAGAGGGGACAGAATCAGGGGCAGGGATTGGAATGGGAACGGGGACAGAGATAGATTCATGGTCCCCAGCAGCCGAGCTGCTGGGGTGTGGCTCCTCTCGACCGGAGTTCAGGGCAGGAGGAGGGCCTTCACTGACACCGGGCATGGGCGTCACTGCAAGCGCGTCACCTGCAGCCACAGCATCAGGCATGGTGGCCGCTCGGCATCAGCCATCGCACCGAGGGGCTCGGCGGCCTCACATGGGGTGGTATCTGCAGCCGGGCTGATAGGTAGGGCCAGGGGCGCCCCAAGGACAAGAGCGGGGGCAACAGCTTGGGGCGAGGGGCAGGGAGGAGGAGGGGGAGGTGGGGCTAAGCCGCCACCCAGATTGAGGCCCGCTGGAGGGGGGTCGTCCTCCCCCTGGGTAACCGGGGTCAAACCCAGGGCCTCAATCTCCTCAAATATGGACGTAAAATCAGTCCCCGCAGCCCCAGAGTCCTCCCCGCCAGCGACCGGGGCAACAGTTGCCTCGGTGGCGATGGGGGGAAACAGGTGGCACAGGGACTGAGGGAACTCCTGAAGAGGTCTCCTCGGGGGGGACTCGACAAGGGGGGCAGGATTGCCTCCATCTGCTGCCATGGCTTCCATGGCCGGCGCCTCCTGCTGGGCTCCGTCCGGGGGCTCGGCGGAAGGATTAGCAACCTCAGCCCCCAGCAGCATCTTTTGGGGGGCCTCCTCTCCCTTCTCGTCGGAGGGGAGGGATCGATCCCGCAATTTGCGGGCGCCACGCTTCACCCGGACCAGCAACCAACCCTCCAAGGTGGAAGTGGAGGTGGAGGGCTGGTCAGCAGGGGCAGGGCCAGGGGGCAAGGGCAATGGTTTCAGGGCTCGGGGCGGCAAGGGTGGGACAGTGGGGGGAAGGGAAACCTCCCCCTGGGGTGGGTCCTCTCCCTCCGCCAGCAGGAGTCTCGCCACCTTCTCCTCCACGGGCCCCGCCAAACTGCAACCGGTGGAGGCGAGGCCCGCCCGCTCGGCCGTTCCCGCGGCCCGAGTGGGGGCTACGGCAGGAAGAGGAGGGGCGGCGGCAGCAGTAGCCGGGCCACCAAGGTCGTCGGCAATGACAGGTCCGGTGCCCTCCCGGGTCCCGGATGCCCCTCTGTGCCGGGCCAGGGGACAGTCCCTCCGGACGTGCCCCGTCGCCCGGCAGAGGAAGCACTGGGCCTCCCCCGTCGTATAATGGACCTGGTAGTGGGCCCCCTGGAAGGACCAGGAAGGACCCCTCGAGCGCCACTCCATCATGCGCCGCCGGCGGTAGTTGGATCTGGACCTGCCGGCGGAAGGACAGGACATGACGGAGGACGGGGTCCTTACAGCCCAGCGGGAGAGGGCTGATGACGGAAATGGGCTTCCCCAGGGTGGAGATGGCAGGTAACGGGGCAGCGTTGGGAAGGAAGGGTGGGACGGAGGTTAACACCACCCGTACGCCCAGGTCCTCCAGAGGTTCTAGGGGGATGAACACGCCCCCCACCGCCAGGCCCCTTTCCACCGACTCCTGAGCGGCAGCCTCTGACGCCAGGAAGAACACAACTTTACCATACATTTTGGAGGCTGCCACGATCGCCGTGGGCCCCACCACCCTCGCCAGCACCTGCACGTATGTTTCAACGTGGGGCAAGGCGGGCACCAGGAGGCAGCGGATGCCGTGCCTCCTGGTCAGTGAGGGGAAGGGGCCCTGGCCACCAGGGATGGTACCGGAGGCGGCGGTCAGGGCGGATGGCGTGGTGGCGTGTGGAGGGGCGGCAGCCACCTAGGCGTACACTCTGGGGGCTTGAGATGGAGCGCCCCCAGAGCTGGTGGAAGGAACATCAGGGGAAGGAGGGGCTGCGGCAGGTGTCGGGGCTGCAGCGGGGAGGGCGGCCCCGCCCACAGAAGGTTTGGCTTACCGGGTGGGGCTTTTGCCCCTGACCCTTTCTGCTGGTGGAGGGGGGGGGCCATGGCAGCAGCGGAGTCTGGACCGTTGGTGGCCGAGAGGTCAGCTGCAATTGCGGTCGGGGCGGTGGCAAAGGAGGAGCCACAGGGTCATTAGGGGCAGGAGCAGGGGCAGGAGCAGGGTCCTCCTCCATGGTGGCACGAGGAGGCTCTAATATGGGGGTGTGGCGACAGGCAGCCGCTCCTCCCCGCTAGGCAATAGGCAGGGGAGGAGGGTCCAGTGGGAGGGGCAGGGGGACAGGGAATGGGGCTAATCACTCCTCCCAGTTAGGCTGCGTTTAGGGAAGGAGGGCGCCTCTGGGGTGGGGTGGCAGGGGAAGTAGGAAAAAACAACCGCTCCTCCCCGCTAGGCTATAGACAGGGGAGGAGGGCGCCAGTACGCAGGGGCGAAAAGGGGGCACAGGTACTGGGTAGGGATACTGGCTCCTCCGGCTGCACAGAGAAGGGGAGGGACTATGAGTTCAGTGGGAGGGCTGTGAACAGTGGTGGGGGCACAACGAAAAGGGGGCACAAGCGCTTATGGAGGGGGCATAGGCGCACAGGTAAGAGGGACCAAACTGGGGGGGGGGGCAAGGGAGGGCAGAGGAAAAAGAAAGGGGCCAGGTAAATCACAGGGGGGAGCTTCCAGGGTAAGGGCGGAGCAGGCAACCAAACCAAAACCCAAAGTTTGGGGCGGAACAGGTAACAAACACTGAAGGGCTGGGGCGGGGCAGGCAAACCAACAGAAAGGGAAACTCCCAGAGGGTCAAAGCAAGTGGCGGGTGGGGCAGGCTGCAGAGGCAAACTAACACAGGGGGTTTGGGGGGCACAGCAGGGCAGGGGCCCCCACCAGTCAAACACAGCTGGGCGGGGTAGGCTAAGTCAATGGCGGGGACGCATGTGCGCCCACATTCGCTTGTGTAGCTCAGTCCTTGATACTCACTGCTGCAAACAGTCCCAGGTAGTGAAAGGGGGGGGAAAAAAACAGCCACATTGAGGGGTGAAGAGCAGGTCCAGGTGGTGGAGGGGGTGGTGGTGGTGGTGGGAAGGGTGGAGCAGATGGGCGAGGGGGAGGGCTCCGTGCCTCTCCCCCTCGCTCCCCTCAACAGCAATAGGAGTCACCACCACCCCAGGAGCAGAAATGGTAAAAGTCACTCAGTTTGTGAACAAACCCCCTCCACAATGTCCCTTAGTAGGAATCCTCCTCTTCTTTCTCCTTGATGGCAGCAGCGGCTCTGACACAGCAGAGGCGAGCAGCAGTCAGCCGGCCAGGCAAGAGGAACCCATAGGTGGTGGGGTCCTTGCTTCTCCCTCCAGAGGCAGGGGAGCAGGCAGTAATACCCCCACACACTTGGCAGCAGTGGCGGCAGCAGCCCAGGGAGGGAGAGCTCCAGCCAGCAGGGCAGCCAGATGAGACTGACCAGTCCCTGTAGTCTTATTGGAAAACCTGGGAGGTGGGCCGGCACAAGCCCGCCCACTTCTAAAGGCCCCTCCCCCAGCCTAGCGGGAGGGACCACTGGACCCAGGGACCAAATGAACATGGGGGACAACAAATGAGAAAAACAGGGATTGCGGTGAAGGTCATAGGTTCAGAACGAGGGTACTGGATGGGGACACCGAGCAGAGAACCCCGGACAGCGCCCACTGCTCCTCAAAGGTGTCGAGGGAGCCAGCGGACGCTGCCCAGTGGAACTCTGCCCGGATGCGTGAAACTAGGGAGGAACGGAAATAGGCCCCACAGTCGCAGAGCACCCCCTCGTCCAGCATCCTCCTCCTGGTAGTGTAGATGGAAAGTTTGGCTAGGGCCAGGAGGAGGTTGATGAGGAGGTCTCGCGACTTCATGGGGCCACGGATGCGGTGTGCATAAAGGAACAGGTGTGGGGAAAAGTGCAGCCCGAATCTCAGCAAAGAGGTTCTGGAGGAGCCAGAATAGGGGCTGCAACCTGGCGCATTCAAGATAGGCGTGTGCCAGGTTCTCCCTCACGCCGCAAAAGGGGCAGGCCTCAGGGATGAATGTGAACTGTGCCAGGTACACGCCCGGGCTCACGGCTACGTGAAGGAGCCGCCAACTGATGTCCCCAGCGGGCTGTGGGACCAAGGTGGAATAAAGGCTGGCCCACCGGGCTCCTCACCCTCGTTAGGTGGAAGATAGTCCCGCCATTTGGTGTCGGGGCGGGACACGAGGGTGAGGAAACCAGTCCCTGTAGTGAGACGAGGGGCCTCCCTCCAAGCAGGAGAGCAAGGGACCATTAGACTCCCCTTGAAGGGCGGAGCCTAGATCACCCCGCCCCGCTCGCTGGAAGTACTGGGGCGTGGCCATAAGTATAAAAGGCCAGCCCTGCAGCACAGTTGGGGGAGAGGTGGCAGAGGGGAAGGATGCTCTGCCAGTTTGGCCATGTTCATGAGAGGAATCCTCACCAGGCAGTGTCCAATCCACAGATGCTGATGAGTACTGGCCAGAGTGCCTGCTGCTGTCTACCCTGAGGAGCCATAAGAGGCCTGGAAGCTAGAGTTACCAAACCCTGGGGTGGCAGGAAGTGGCCCAGGGGAAGCCTTGAAGCAGCTGGCTGCAGAGCCAGGGGTGGCCCAGTTGGTGTGTTGTGGCTGGATCCCCGCTGATGCAGGGGGCAGCGGATTCTGCCTCTGCCAGGGCCCTGGGCTGGGATGTGGTGGAGTAGGGTGGGCCTGTGTCCTCCTGCCACCCCACCCTGGGGTGGCTGGCCCCCTACACTGTGAAAGGAGGCTCTAGCTCTGAAGAGGAGCTTCCCTTACCACTCACCTGTAAACTGTTTTGTTTGCTGGCTGCCTGAGCCCTGCCCAGGCCAAAGCCAGCTGTGAGACTGTTGCTTGCTGATACCCTGTACCTCTCCAAGCCCAGGACCCAGTTCACCTGAAAGACTGTTTGTTTGCTGGTTGAACCCAGCCCTGAGACTGTTTTGCTTGTGGGCTGCCTGAGCCTCCCCAGGCCCAGCTCACCTAGAGACTGTTTTAGTTTGCTGGCTGCCTGAGCTCAGCCCAGGCCAAAGCCAGCCCAAATAGACTTGGTTTAAGGGCTGATTGCTTGAGCCACCCAAACCCAGGCAAAAGCCGGACAGGGACTATTAATCGCCCAGCCCTATTGGGGGCTCTTGCCTGTCTTGCAGACTCTGGTCCTGGCCCGACAGGACCAGCCTGAGTGGTTCTCCCTCTGAGCGGGAGAGCGAGGGCCCATTACATATACCTAAACTATATGAAATCTAGGCCCTTTGTTTTGAAGCTATACCTGTGCCTCAGTGGGGCAGGATCCACCTCAATAGAAATAATATGTGAGAAAACAGTATCTTTAGTGACAGTCTAGGTAGGTGTGATTGATAAATTTCATTTAATTGCTATGTCCTTGTTATGGGGTGTCCACCCCACAGAGGACTGGAAGGGGTTAAGGTGGTCAGTTAGGCCTATTAACTCCACAGGCTGCAGCTGGAGGAAGAGCCTGGAAGCAGGAAATTGATTGCAAGCAGGCTCAGCTATACAGGAATAGGTTGCCTGCCTAGCCCTCCAGACCTTGTTATTAGGCCCCTGCCCTGCGAGCCCCCCCCTCCACTTCCTCCCCTCAGTAATCTAAGCCAGCTGCACGCTTTTCAGCCAGTTCATCCCTGCCTGACACCAAACAGTGGGACCTTCTACACTTGATGAGCGTGAGGAACTCTGGTGGGCCAGCATCTATTCCACCTAGGTCCCAAGGCCTGCCGAGGATATCAGCTGGCAGCTCTTTCACAGAGCCATGAGCAAGGGTGTGTACTTGGTGCAGCTCACCTCCATCCCTGACACTTGCACTTTTTGTGGCATGAGGAAGATCCTGGTGCACATTTATCCTGAGTGTGCCAAGTTGCAGCCCCTTTTCCTGCTCCTCCACAACCTTCTCCTAAGGTTCTGGCTGCACTTTTCCCTGCACCTCCTGATTTATGCGCACCTGTCCATGGCCCCATGAAGTCACAAGACCTCCTCGTCAATCTCCTCCTGGCATTAGTCAAAGTGGCCATTCCAGAACCAGGAGGAGGATGCTGGAAGGGGAGGTGCTCTGCAACTATGGGGCCTATTTCCATTCCTTCATCCAATCACGCTTCTGGGCAGAGTTCCTCTGGTCCACGTCCACTAGTTCCCTAGACACCTTTGAGGAACAGTGGGCACTGTCTGGTGCTCTGTGCTCAATGTCTCCCTCCAGTTCCTTGCTTATGGCCCTATGACCTCCTGCACCAATTTTCTTATTAGTTGTCCCCCAGAATTATTTGAACTCTGGGTTCAGTCGCTCCTTGCCTAAGGTCTGGGGGAGGGACCTGTAGCTGTGGGCTCCCAGATCTGAATAGGTTTACAGGAATAGGCATGGCCTATAAAGCCAGGAAGCTGGCAACAGTCACTCCCTGGGAAGAGGGAGGAAGGTTTGGAGCTGGTACTCCCAGAGAAAGAGGTGGGGGGGACCAAGCGTGGTAGGAAGCAGTCCAGGGAAGGAGTAGTGAGGGCTGGGAAAGTAAAGCCCAGAACTGTTGGGTTAAGGGTCCCTGGACTGGAACCCAGATTAGAGGGTGGGCCTGGGTTCCCCTACCAACCACTGAAGGAATGGCACCTGAGGCAGTGAATGGGAAAATTGACTAGGGCTGCTGAAGGGAAGACTTTGATATACTCCGGAAGGGGGGAAAATGCTGAGTGACCTGACTCAAGGGCTGAGTCATGAAGAGGACACTGCAGTTCCTGGAGTGTGAGAGGGGCTGCAGACCAGAGAGTGACAGAGGAACCACAGGAAAGAGCATTGACCTGATGAGCTAATCTCTGGAGCAGCCAGGAGGAGGCAGCAGACTAACAGTGAATAGTGCACCCCATCACAGTCCCATGTAAGACCATCAGAATGATCCTATAAGGTGTAGGTGTTAATTAAACTCCCTCTTACTCTTGAGTGCAGTCCACCTATAAAGGAGAGAGTTATAGATGGGAGTTTGATATTTACAGTAGTGCTATGAAAACAGCCATTCTATGTTGTCAGTTGAAAGAAAATATGTTTCCTGTACTGTCTATAAGCTGCTAACCTGCTTCTGTCTCCCCTGAAGGTTTCCATGACATTATCACCCTAATCAGAGAGAGGAGGAGGAGGGAGAGGTGGCAAAGGAAGCTCACGGCTATATATTATTTAGCCCTGTTTCATATTTCCATTACCAGCTTTGTAAATAAAACATCTTTCATTCAGCAGAACTTCACTTCCCTTAGCAGGCTGGAGTTGCATCATCCTTCTTGCTTTGATAAGTGTGAATTATCAGTGATTTACGTCACCTGCTCACTCTGATGTGGGTGGCCTTGTTGTTGACATGGTGTGATGATTAAGCAAGGCCGTCAGCAGATAACTTCCTCCTTCTTTTCCGTTAAGACAAATAAGTCATGACCACACATGTACAGTGTGCTATTAAATTATATAATTCCTATTCAAGGGATTCTTCTTGAACAATCTTTTTTTCAGATGTTGCCACTGAAAGCAAACCTGTGTGTCAGTAATATGCTAACCAACATGCATGGTCTCCATAGAAACCTTGTAGAAAAAGCATAGGCAAACTCTTCATTCCTCCATAGCTGATGTACAGAGTTTTTCCTTTGCAAGATTTTTTTTTTTTTTAAACAACCTCTCTTCTGGCTAATAAGGTGACTTGATGCTCTTTATTTTTTTCTGATACAATTCTCCTCTGAGAAATGTTCTTAGTGGAGGTTTTTCTAATTTGATTTGTAGAAATGCTTGAAAGGAGGATTTCTCTCATTAATTTCACTATACATAATTCTTTTACCTATTCTGATTTAAGAATTCTAGACCATGATTGTTGCTTGATTCTGAAATGTATTTTACCAGTTTGGTTCAACAGAGCCAGGTTTTGAAATCTTCCAGGCATGCTACAAGGTTTTCCAGGACTTTAGAATATGAGCTGGGCAGTCGCCCTGGGCGGTGGTGCATACACTGTCTGGTCTCAAATAGAAGCAATGAAAGGATGGAACATGCTCAATTCCTCTGTGCATGTACAATCCAGCCACACATAGGACCTGTGAGAGTGGATTTTCACGAGGATGTCTAACACAAAGGCTACCTCCCTTCCAAATTTTGAGTCCCTGATCCAAAACATGGAGTGCTAGAGGATTTAAACCAAGAAGTCTCAAGCAATTTTTAACATGGGCAAAACCACATATTTTCCCCTAATCTCTTTTCCACAAATGGCTGAAACATTTGGTACCTGAAAACTGGGTTTTTATAATGAGAAGGCTTGGGCCACCTTACAAATAGACTATACTACTAGCCCTGCTTATAATTTCCAGAAGAAATTACTGGCCAAATGAAGCAAGGCCCCACCCACAATTTGATGGTACCTAAAGCCATTTCTGCATAATCTGAATTTTTTAAAGTTTATAGGTAAATCATTAATGTAATATGAAATGTTAGGCTGCACACAGAGTTCAGTTTACATAAGCAATAACATATACAACCCTATAGTACACTGCTTGATTCCAAAGTTTTCAATGAGCCTGGCTTTTATGAAGCATCCAACCATATTCTGGTAAGTAAAATCCATTTCACACCCCAGAGCAGTTTTGGCACACAGACTACCAATGTCCATTGCAAATCCTTTTCTCTCTGATAGTCTGCAGTTTTACTGGGACTTGGTAGGTCTCATATACATCTCTAAGATAACAGATGACTCCTTTAAAATTACCTTTTGTGTAATTAGCATTTATATTCTTGAACGTTTGGGGTTATACAAAAAATATGAAAATACCCATATAAACACACACCTGTGTACATTCCATATTAGAACTGGTCAGGAAATTTTGTCAAAGTTGAAACATTTCACAGAGATATTTTGGCTTTCATGAAGTTGTTAGAGAGTCTCACCAACTCAATAGCCCAGAGGTCAGGGCCCTCGTGTGGGATTTGGGCGATGCGGAGCTCAAGTCCCTGCTCTATATGGTCAGAGAGAAAAAACTATTTTGACTCAGGTGGTGCAGGGACTTGAACATGCTTTTCCTACTTCCCAGGGTAGTGGTTGAACCACCTAGTTCCATGTACAACTTTGTTCCCAGCTCAAAAAGCTCTCATTCTGATCTGAAAACTGACATTTTGACATAATTCTGCTTTCACTAGAGGTTTTGTTTTTATTCCAGTCCAGAACAAAAATAAATTTCAAAACCTTGAAAGTTGCTGTGAAACAGAATTGTCATCCTCTAGACAGCTTTATTATATATATCCATATGAAAATAAGATGATGTGTATCCCACATATACTGGGACTATCTTTCTGGAATCATAATTGACATAGGATTCCCTTCACATGTTTGTGATTCACGCTAAAAATATTTTTCCCTTTGGTTGTCCTTTGTAAACAAAGCCATTGAATTACTCTACTCTTTTTTTTATTTTTTTTATTACTTTAAATAATAGACATCTTCATGTGGTCAGTGACAGATATTGCAACCCCTGCAGTATCTTTGGAGACCATTGTCTTAAATCTATGACTGGTTTATGTATGAATGTGTGCTACTCTATGGGGCAGGGCTACCATAGCTTCTACAGGAACTAAAACAGTGGGGGGTGATTAAGGTGAGTCACTGAGACTAAACACCCACAGAGAGTACTGCCCCCTGGGGAAGCTTCCATATACTGGTTCAAACTGCATTTTCAAGAGCCCAACAGACAAAAAAAGTCTTTGATATAAAAGGCTGGGTGTAAAGTGACTCATCCTTTTTTTCTGATCCAGCAAAGAGACCTTCTGTCCAAGGGGGGGCCCAATCCTTGCAGAAGAATTGGAAAGACTTTGGCCTACGATCGCCCCATAAGACTGATGGGTGACTCCTGGTATGTTTAGTGTGTGTTTAAATCTGTTTTATTTGTTATGTTGTCTCTGTAATATTTTTTTTTTTACCTTAAGAATAAATGTGCTTGATTAGAAAAAGCTGTGTGGTAATTTTCAACTTCCAGCAATGTAATGTTCTTAGACCTCAGAAAGAAAGCAAAGTGCAAATGCTGTCCTTTAGGCAGACTGTCTTGCTGGAGATATCATAGTGTAGGGGAGGGAGCTGTGCAGCCTTAAAACCATTTGAGAGAGATGTGGGTCTCTGCCTAAGAGTGGTGGTGGTGGCTGGGAGGTGGCAATCTCAGCTGGGTGCCCTTGTGGGACCGTGGAGAGAGAATAGAAGTGCAGTTGCCCTGAAACTGTGGCTGTGTGCATATTGCACAAATATTAATATTATTTCATATAATTATCGACCTGGACAGTTTGAGATCTACAGGTCTCTTGGCTGTGGGAGTGGCTTGAGAAGGCTAATAATCAGGGTGATGTTTCTCAGTTATGAGAACATGTTCTTGCTTGCTTCTCTGGATCTGTACAAGAGGGAGAGGAGATAGTCCCTTTCCCTTCACAAGAGAGTGGGGGAGGACTTATTTTAATTATTTAACATTTAAACATTTTACAATTTTATTATTATAGGGAAGCCCTAGGTCCTCTAAAGTTAAGGTTGTGAAGCAATTTCTGTTTAACAGATGACTCTTCTAAGTGCTCTAAAATATGCATTGTTATTCAGATTGCATTGAAAATTGGTGTGCCTCATGGGAATGCAGGGTAGGATTAGAGACCCAAATTTGATGTCATTAACACAAGGAGGTCCTGAGCTACAGCCTTAGAATCATAGAAGATTAGGGTTGAAAGAGACCTCAGGAGGTCATCTAGTCTAACCCCCTGCTCAAAGCAGGACCAACCCCAACTAAATCATCCCAGCCAGGGCTTTGTCAAACCAGGCCTTATAAATCTCTAAGGATGGAGATTCCACTGCCTTCCTAGGTAACCCATTCCACCGCTTCACCATCCTCCTAGTGAAATATTTTTTCCTAATATCCAACCTAGATCTTCCGCACTGCAACTTGAGACCATTGCTCCTTCTTCTGTCATCTGCCACCACTGAGAACAGCCGAGCTCCATCCTTTTTGGAACCCCCCTTCAGGTAGTTGAAGCTGCTATCAAATCCCCCCTCACTCTTCTCTTCAGCAGACTAAATAAGCCCAGTCCCCTCAACCTCTCCACATAAGTCCTGTGCTCCAGCCCCCTAATCAGTTTCGTTGCCTCCGCTGGACTCTCTTCAATTTGTCCACATCCTTTCTCTGGTGGGGGGGCCCAAAACTGGACACTATACTCCAGATATGGCCTCACCAGTGACGAATAGAGGGGAATAATCACTTCCCTCAGTCTGCTGGTAACGCTCCTACTAATGCAGCCCAATATGCCGTTAGCCTTCTTGGCAACAAGGGCACACTGTTGACTCATATCCAGCTTTTCATGCACTGTAATCCCCAGGTTCTTTTCCACAGAACTGCTGCTTAGCCAGTCGGTCCCCAGCCTGTAGCAGTCCATGGGAGTCTTTCATCCTAAGTGCAGGACTCTGCACTTGTCCTTGTTGACCCTCATCAGATTTCTTTTGGCCCAGTCCTCCAATTTGTCAAGGTCACTCTGGACCCTATCCCTATTCTCCAGCGTATCCACCTTTCCCCCCAGCTTAATGTCATCCATGAACTTGCTGAGGGTGCAAATCATCCCATCATCCAGATCATTAATGAAGATGTTGAACAAAACCAGTCCCAGGACCAATCCCTCGGGCACTCCGCTTGATACCAGCTGCCACCTAGACATCGAGCTGTTGATCACTACCCATTGAGCCCGACAATCTAGCCAGCTTTCTATCCACCTTATAGTCCATTCATTCAATCCATAATTCTTTAACTTGCTTGCAAGAATACTGTGGGAGACTGTATCAAAAGCTTTGTTAAAGTCAAGGTATATCATGTCCACCGCTTTCCCTATATCCACAGAGCCAGTTATCTCATCATGGAAGGCAATCAGGTTGGTCAGACATGACTTGCCCGTGGTGAATCCATGTTGACTGTTCCTGATCACCTTCCTCTCCTACAAGTGCTTCAGAATTGATTTCTTGAGAACCTGGTCCCTGATTTTTCCAGGGACTGAGGTGAGGCTGACTCCTTCTTCCCTTTTTTAAAGATGGGCACTATATTTGCCTTTATCCAATCTTCCGGGACCTCCTCCAATCACAACGAGTTTTCAAAGATAATGGGCAATGGCTCTGCGATCACATCAGTCAACTCCCTCAGCACCCTCGAAGGCATTGCATCCAGCCCCATGGACTTGTGCATGTACAGCTTTTCTGAATAGTCTTTAACTTGTTCTTTTATCACTGAGGTCTGCTACCCTCCTCCCCATACTGTGCTGCCAAATGCAGCAGTCTGGGAGCTGACCTTGTCTGGGAAGACCAAGGCAAAAAAAGCATTGAGTACTTCAGCTTTTTCCAAATCATCTGTCACTAGGTTGCCTCCCCCATTCATTAAGGGTCCCAAAACTTTCCCTGACCACCTTCTTGTTGCTACCATACCTGTAGAAACCCTTCTTGTTACCCTTCACATCCCTTGCTAGCTGCAACTGCAATTGTGCTTTGGCCTTTCTGATTACGCCCCTGCATGCTCGAGCAATATTTTTATACTCCTCCCTAGTCATTTGTCCAATTTTCCACTTCTTGTAAGCTTCCTTTTTGTGTTTAAGCTCACTGAAGATTTCTCTGTTAAGCCAAGCTGGTTGCCTGCCATATTTGCTATTCTTTCTTCACGTCGGGATGGTTTGTTCCTGTGCCCTCAATAAGACTTCTTTAAAATACAGCCAGCTCTCCTGAACTCCTTTCCCCCTTATATTGGCATCCCAGGGGATCCTGCCCATTAGTTCCCTGAGGGAGTCAAAGTCTGCTTTTCTAAAGTCCAGAATCCATATTCTGCTGCTCTCCTTTCTTCCTTTTTCAGGATCCTGAACTCGACCATCTCATGGTCACTGTTGCCCAGGTTGCCACCCACTTCTACTTCCCCTACCAATTCTTCCCTGTTTGTGAGCAGCAGGTCAGGAGGAGCATGGTTCCGAGTTGGCTCCTCCAGCACTTGCACCAGGAAGTTGTCCCCAACACTCTCCAAAAACTTCCTGTGATTCAGCTGTGTGCACCTCGGATGAAGGGAAAATTAAATCATATGCAAATAAGACTGAAACTGGAGTCCAAGAAACTAAGACTAATGACAAGGCAGAGAAATGTGTTAGATTCACAAAGTGGTGTAGGTGCCTAACTGCCACTTCACTAACCTAAGAACTGCCATACAGAGTTATAAGAATGGCCCATCTAGCCCAGTATCCTGTCTCTGATAGTGGTCAGTACCAGAGCTTCAGGGGGACATAGGTGCCGACTCCGTGGGTGCTCCAGGGCTGGAGTACCCACGGGGGAAAATTAGTGGGTGCTCTGCACCAACTGGCAACAGTCAACTGTTTGCAGGGCCCGTGGGGGGCCCACGGGCCCCATCAGCTGTTCAGCGGGGCTGTCGGGGGGCCAATCAGCAGTTTTTTGCAGAGCCAGGAGCTGCTGCCAATCAGCTGTTTCTGGCTGTGAGCTGCTGCGCTGATCAGCATGGCCAAAACAGCTCTTTACGGCAGTGCTGTTTAGCTGTTTTTTGGCCACCAGCCAATCAGCGATTGGGACTCTCCTCCTGGGGCAGGGGCTGAGTGACCCCACCACCACCGGTGCCACCCCGCCTCCTTCTCCTACCTGCTTCTCGTGGGCAGCAGGCTGCTTTCTGTGGCTCTGCAGCTGAGCAGCTCCCAACCTCGCTTCAACCTCTCACCCAGCTAAAGGCAGTAGCAGCAGCAGCAGCTGGTAGGTGTATTTCAAAAGGGGTCTTCTTGGGTGAGGGTGGCTGGGGGGGGGGACTGAAACCCCTTCCCAGGTGGCTGTGCTGAGAGCCGGCACCTGGCTGCTGGCGGGGTGGCCATCTGCATGGTGGGGGCACCGGCTGCCGCCCACCTCTCTACATCTGGCAGGGGGCTCAGTCAGAGGCGTCTCCAAAAACATCCCCTGGACCCCCACAGCACAGAGAGACTGAGAGTACCAGCCCCCACTGGGCAGCTGGACTGGGATGGGCATGGTGGGGGGAGAGGACGTCTCCTGGGTTCCTGTGGGGTGCGGTGCCCCCTGCTTATCTTCCCTGCTCAGGCAGAGACGCCTGCCTCTCGGAAACAGTGGCCACATGTCCATGCAGTGCGCTTGGTCCCCCTCCCTGGCATCTGGATGACTGCCTCTTACCGGCGTGGGGGGAGGGGTAGAAGGGAAGAAGCAGTGGGGAAGGGATAGGACGGGGCCGGGGGGGTAGGAGAGGGAAACTCAAGTTATCAGGGGAAACCTTCCTAGCAGTGCAATCTCTGCCTTGGTGTGTGGATGGAATAGTCTCCCAAGGGAAGGGCTAGTGTGACCCCTGGGATACAACCTGGGCTGGAACTATCTCCTGTTTAGTCCATGTGCTCTGAAAAACACCCAAGCATCATGTTGGGGGCGAGGGGGTGGGGCATTGTTGAGTCCCAGGGTTGAGTAATTCTCTGGTGATGGTCATTGAATTTCTAATTGTCATTCACTTGCTGCACAATGGCTGATGATGGTTGTGTAACATCCACCCAGCCATTTGGTCAGTGCCTTGTTGTTTCTGGGGAGTTGCCTTCTGGGCTACTCCCAAATTTGCAGCATATTTCATTAACACCATACAGCACAATCTCATAACTTTATACACTTTAATGATATACATATTTTGACAGAACAGTGGGTTTCAGCAAATCATAACCTTTCCCATGATACCTTACATGGCATGCTTTATATGAACTATAAAGAATATATACAAATGATGAATATGGGGCTTACAGAGCACAGCACGCCATTCCCCCGAGGTATAGAGTGTCACAGCTAGAAACTACAAGGCTTGGGACTTTTAAAAGGAGACTGGACAAAACATGCAGTAAGGATCAGCCCTGCTTTGGCAGGGAGATGGACAGAGCCGGGATGATCACAGAGGGCTTTTCCCCCTGTAACTTCTATAATTCCATCCCACTCTCCTGGGAGTACAAACTCTGGTACTAAAGACCTGGTGCCTGGATCCCATATTGCCTTGCACTGGGATTGGGAATTAGTGCCCTGATGTGCAACTCCTCCTATTGGGCCAGTGTAAAATCTTCTGTTAGTACAGCTATTTGCAGGTGCCCTTGTGTTTAGCTGAACCTTTGGACTCAGTCCCTGAGTGTATCCCCACTAAACTGAGAGCTAAACTGACACTACTATCCTGCTGTGTGGATCCCAGTGTGCTTGTACTGTGAATTTTTGGCATGCACATGTGGCTATATTTATCTCATTGGGCTGGTAGTGCTACTTCCTTGGTGTAATGATGACATTATGCTAAGATGAATCCTGAAAATAGTGCCCTGGTGTGATGGTCACTCTGTGCTGATCATGTGAATCCTGCATTTTTGTATGCTGTGTTGTTGTAACCCTGTTGTTCCCAGGAAATTAGAGAGACAAGGTGAGTGAGGTAATATCTTTTATTGGAGCAACTTTTGTTGGTGAGAGAGAGAGAGAGAGAAGCTTTGGAGCTTTCACAGAGTTCTTCTTCCTGAAGGAGAGTTCTGTGAAAGCTCAAAAGCTTGTCTCTCTCACCAACAGAAGCTGGTCCAATAAAAGATATTACCTCACCCATCTTTTTTCTCTAATGTGAATCCTGTCATTATGGCCATGTTGGGTGCATCCTAATATACAGAGAGCATGAATCTTGGCCACTAGAGGTGGAGTGTAAATCCTGATGCTAGTAGCCTGCAGTTTAAATCTTACTCCACTCTGAGCCTGGGAGTTTTAATTTTGGCAAGGGTACACATGCCAATCCATGAAGGCAGTGCAGTTTGGAAATAAGGTGAACACAGGGCTGGCCTTACGGGTGGGTGCTGTGGTCAGGAGGGCGCTGTGGTCAAGAGGGGTGGGCCTGGGGTGTGAGACTGTGGAAGGGACTAAAGTTTTTTTGTTTTTTTTTCATTTGTTCGTACTAAAACTATAAGGCCAGGATGTTAGTGAAAACAGCTTGTGTGTGCAATGATTTTAATGTACTGTCAAAGTCAGACTCAGGACTCACAATTTGTCAGACCACTCTGTTTATTAGCAAAAGCGCTCTGCTAATACACCCAGAAAATGTGAGCCCCATACAAGGCTCAAACCACCTTATTTATACAGATAAAAGGGCGTGAAATTAACAAGATTACAAAGGGAGCAGTACTGATAAGTTTACCTGGGGCTAGATACATATCTCATGTCCTTATTAACTCTCACCAATCTCCTGTTAATGTCCCACCATCAGATTAAGTGGACTCATTGTTCAATACCTTAATGTTCCTCTTCCTGACAACTTTATCTCAACATTCCTCATTTCTGCTTAAAGGAAAATACAGCATTTCTTTAATTCATTCTACTTCTACAATATAATTCATTCTACTTTCACAATACTATAATTCATGATGATGTAATTAGGTAGTTCTTTACTATTTTAATGATTAAATTGTTAAGATACCAATGATAGTCACATTCAATAACTAGAATATGAAAGAAGTGTATAAATATGCTGAAAATAGCCTCCCCCAAAACTGGCAGAGATGCTCGGAGGAGGGGGCAGAGAGGAGCGAGCGGTGGGCAGGCGAGGGAAGGGATGAAGTGGGGGTGGGGCCTTGGGAGGGGGCGGAGTGGGGGTGGGGCCTAGGGAGGGCATCCACCGGCAAAACCAAAAGTCAGCACCTATGCAGGGGGAGTGTACAGAACAGGGCTGTTGGAATGATCCACCCCTGTTTTCCCCTCCCTCCCAGTTTCTGGCAGTCAGAGGATTAGGTTCACCCTGATCATGGGGCCATGCCCCTGACCATCTTTGCTAATAGCCATTGATGAACATATGCTCCATGAACTTATCTAATTCTTTTTGAACCCATCTTAAAATTTTTGTCCATCACCGCATCCGATGGAAATGAGGTTCAAACGATCATGAATTGCTTACATTTATAATATGCAAAAAAATGAAGTCCAGACCAGTAATATATACAGTTGGTGCTTCAACAAGGCCAGTTTCACAAAGCTGAAAACAATTATGCTCCTTTCTATTTACCTAACTAGGATTTGACTTCCACTTTTTAAAAGATGCTTTTTTATCTCTCACTGCTTCTTTTACATGGTTGTTAAGCCACGGTGGCTCTTTTTTAGTTCTTTTATTGTGTTTTTTTATTTGGGGGTATACATTTAATTTGGGCCTCTATTATGGTGTCTTTGAAAAGTGTCCATGCAGCTTGCAGGGATTTCATTCTAGTCACTGTACCTTTTAATTTCTGTTTAACTAACCTCCTCATTTTTGCATAGTTCCCCTTTCAGAGGGAGTTTGCCTGGGAGTTTGCCTGGGGAGAGCGCACTGAGGTTTTCATTTTGCAGGCTTCTCTGGGTAGTTTCTGCAACAGCTGAGGAAGTTCTTAGAAGGAAGGTAATATGGAAGGTGAGCGTTCAGCTGTTGTAACCTGCACAGGTTGTGCCATGTTTGTCTTTCTTCCACAGGACAGAAGCGACTTTGTCTGTACAAAGTGCAAGCTGGTCTCCGTATTGGAAGAGAAGGTTCAAGGTCTGGAGAAACAAGTATCGACCCTGCGTTGTATAAGAGAAAATGAAGATTTCCTGGACAGATGTCAGGATATGCTTCTACGGGGACAACATTCTGAAGAATCAGAGCAGGCTGCACAGCGGGGACACAGGGACGGGGAAGAAATTTGGAAGCATGTGACCTCCAGAAGAAGAAAGAGGAGCGTCCATGTACCAGCAATGGAGATACAGGTGAGCAACCATTTTCATGTTCTCTCCACAGGTACTAATGCGGAGAATGGACTAGATGATACACCCGAGGGAAGGGAGCAGAAGGAGACTCCACCGATTGGAAGGCATGAGATGCACTGTCCTAGGGATGGGGGTTCCACGACCACCGCTCCCAAGAGAAGGAGATGGGTGGTGGTAGTCGGGGACTCCCTCCTCAGGGGGACTGAGTCATCTATCTGCCACCCCAACCAGGAAAACTGAGAGGTCTGCTGCTTGCCAGGAGCTAGGATTCACGATATGATGGAGAGACTGCCGAGACTCATCAAGCCATCGGATTGCTACCCCTTCCTGCTTCTCCACGTGGGCACCAATGATACTGCCAAGAATGACTTGAGCGGATCACTGCAGATTACGTGGCTCTGGGAAGAAGGATAAAGGAGTTTGAGGTGCAAGTGGTGTTCTCGTCCATCCTCTCTGTGCAAGGAAAAGGCCTGGGTATAGACCGTCGAATCGTGGAAGTCAACGAATGGCTACGCAGGTGGTGTCGGAGAGAAGGCTTTGGATTCTTTGACTATGGGATGGTGTTCCAAGAAGGAGGAGTGCTAGGCAGAGACAGTCTCCACCTAACAAAGAGAGGGAAGAGCATCTTTGCAAGCAGGCTGGCTAACCTAGTGAGGAGGGCTTTAAACTTGGTTCACCGGGGAAAGGAGACCAAAGCCCTGAGGTAAGTGAGGAATGGGATACTGGGAGGAAGCATGAGCAGGAGAGCACAAGAGGGGAGGACTCCTGTCTCATTCTGAGAAAGCGGGATGATCAGCGAGTTATCTTAAGTGCCTATAGACAAATGCAAGAAGCCTGGGAAACAAGCAGGGAGAACTGGAAGTCCTAGCACAGTCAAGGAACTATGATGTGATTGGAATAACAGAGACTTGGTGGGATACTCACATGACTGGAGTACTGTCATGGATGGATATAAACTGTTCAGGAAGGACAGGCAGGGCAGAAAAGGTGGGGGAGTTGCATTGTATGTAAGAGAGGAGTATGACTGGTCAGAGCTCTGGTATGAAAATGCAGAAAAACCTGAGAGTCTCTGGATTAAGTTTAGAAGTGTGAGCAACAAGAGTGATGTCATGGTGGGAGTCTGCTATAGACCACCAGACCAGGGGAATGAGGTGGACGAGGCTTTCTTCCAGCAACTAACAGAAGTTACTAGATCGCAGGCCCTGGTTCTCATGGGGGACTTCAATCACCCCGATATCTGCTGGGAGAGCAATACAGCGGTGCACAGACAATCCAGAAAGGTTTTGGAAAGTGTAGGGGACAATTTCCTGGAGCGACCAACAAGGGGCAGAGCTCTTCTTGACCTGCTGCTCACAAACATGGAAGAATTAGTAGGGGAAGCAAAAGTGGATGGGAACCTGGGAGGCAGTGACCATGGAATAGTCAANCCTGGGAGAATAACATGAGGGGGAAAGGAGTCCAGGAGAGCTGGCTGTATTTTAAAGAATCCTTATTGAGGTTGCAGGAAAAAACCATCCCGATGTGTAGAAAGAATAGTAAATATGGCAGGCGACCAGCTTGGCTAAACAGTGAAATCCTTGCTGATCTTAAACGCAAAAAAGAAGCTTACAAGAAGTGGAAGATTGGACAAATGACCAGGGAGGAGTATAAAAATATTGCTCAGGCATGCAGGAGTGAAATCAGGAAGGCCAAATCACACTTGGAGTTGCAGCTAGCAAGAGATGTTAAGAGTAACAAGAAGGGTTTCTTCAGGTATGTTAGCAACAAGAAGAAAGTCAAGGAAAGTGTGGGCCCCTTACTGAATGAGGGAGGCAACCTAGTGACAGAGGATGTGGAAAAAGCTAATGTACTCAACGCTTTTTTTGCCTCTGTCTTCACGAACAAGGTCAGCTCCCAGACTACTGCACTGGGCAGCACAGCATGGGGAGGAGGTGACCAGCCCTCTGTGGAGAAAGAAGTGGTTCAGGACTATTTAGAAAAGCTGGACGAGCACAAGTCCATGGGGCTGGATGCGCTGCATCCGAGGGTGCTAAAGGAGTTGGCGGATGTGACTGCAGA
Organism: Platysternon megacephalum; assembly: GCA_003942145.1. Classification (NCBI taxonomy): domain Eukaryota; kingdom Metazoa; phylum Chordata; order Testudines; family Platysternidae; genus Platysternon; species Platysternon megacephalum. Next base: position 4,816,523 of record QXTE01000124.1, on the reverse strand, counting down.
GCCATTGGCCATTATCATTGTAAACTCATGGCGATCGGGGGAGGTCCCGGATGACTGGAAAAAGGCTAATGTAGTGCCCATCTTTAAAAAAGGGAAGAAGGAGGATCCGGGGAACTACAGGCCAGTCAGCCTCACCTCAGTCCCCGGAAAAATCATGGAGCAGGTCCTCAAGGACTCAATTCTGAAGCACTTAGAGGAGAGGAAAGTGATCAGGAACAGTCAGCATGGATTCACAAAGGGCAAGTCATGCCTGACTAACCTAATTGCCTTCTATGATGAGATAACTGGATGAGGGGAAAGCAGTGGACATGTTATTGACTTTAGCAAAGCTTTTGATACGGTCTCCCACAGTATTCTTGCCGGCAAGTTAAAAAAGTATGGATTGGATGAATACACTATATGATGGACTATAAGGCGGATAGAAAGCTGGGTAGATAGTCGGCTCAATGGGTAGTGATCAATGGGTCCATGTCTAGTTGGCAGCCGGTATCAAGCGGAATGCCCCAAGGGTCGGTCCTGGGGCCGGTTTTGTTCAATATCTTCATTAATGATCTGGAGGATGGCGTGGACTGCACCCTCAGCAAGTTTGCATATGACACTAAACTGGGAGGAGTGGTAGATACACTGGAGGGTAGAGAGAGGATACAGAGGGACCTAGACAAATTAGAGGATTGGGCCAAAATAAATCTGATGAGGTTCAGCAAGGACAAGTGCAGAGTCCTGCACTTAGGTTGGAAGAATCCCATGCACTGCTACAGACTAGGGACCGAATGGCTAGGCAGCAGTTCTGCACAAAAGGACCTCGGGGTTAGAGTGGACGAGAAGCTGGATATGAGTCAACAGTGTGCCCTTGTTGCCAAGAAGGCTAACGGCATTTTGGGCTGTATAAGTAGGGGCATTGCCAGCAGATCGAGGGACGTGATCGTTCCCCTCTATTCGACATTGGTGAGGCCTCACCTGGAGTACTGTGTCCAGTTTTGGGCCCCACACTACAAGAAGGATGTGGAAAAATTGGAAAGAGTCCAGCGGAGGGCAACAAAAATGATTAGGGGGCTGGAGCACATGAGTTATGAGGAGAGGCTGAGGGAACTGGGATTGTTTAGTCTGCAGAAGAGAAGAATGAGGGGGGATTTGATAGCTGCTTTCAACTACCTGAAAGGGGGTTCCAAAGAGGATGGATCTAGACTGTTCTCAGTGGTACCAGATGACAGAACAAGGAGTAATGGTCTCAAGTTGCAGTGGGGGAGGTTTAGGTTGGATATTAGGAAAAACTTTTTCACTAGGAGGGTGGTGAAGCACTGGAATGGGTTACCTAGGGAGGTGGTGGAATCTCCTTCTTTAGAGGTTTTTAAGTTCAGGCATGACAAAGCCCTGGCTGGGACGATTTAGTTGGGGATTGGGCTGGCCTGTGAGTCACCAGGTCATCACGGGACAGAGGAGATAATAAATTATGGGTTTCCAAGTATCTGGAAGGTGATTTGGTAGGAGTAATGGAGAAAGTCCAGAGCACTCCATAGAAGCCTAATTGCTCCTTGTAAACTCTTCCTTTAATGTTTCAGCAATTTGATTTTTCTTCTCTATATTCTGGGAATGGTGCTAAATGCTGTTGGAACAATAGTTGGTACTTTAATCAATCATTTTTAGGTCCCTCTGTCTACCTGTGTTTGTACACTCATCACAGAACTGGGCCCTAATTCTGATCATGGCCTTTAGGGTGCTACAATAACAGACATGCTTATTAATAATTCCTTCTGTGTTCTGGACACAGAAGCCACACTTTAAACCCAAAAATTCAGTGATAGTTGTAGGTTGTATTTTAATCCTTGCGCATCTGAGTTTAATTAATGTAGATCCTGACCGATAATCCCACTGGAGTGGAATAAGGGAGCAGAACAATATTTGTGCAGTTAAACTCAGTAAAAGGCTTCAGCTTGTGCACAGGAGAGACTGGTGGGCCTAGCCTGTGCAAATGAGATTAATTTATGTTTGAAGGACTCTCAGTTAAGTCTCTCATCCCCCCAAACTGGTTAAAATTACAGAGGACCTATCAGGAATTTAAAATAGAAGAGCCCAATGAAATCCCTCTGAAAGTGAGTTCCTGTTTACCCAGAAACAGCATGCGAAGAAAGCTTATGCTCCAATACAACTGTTAGTCTATAAGGTGCCACAGGACTCTTTGTTGCTTTTTACAGATCCAGACTAACACGGCTACCCCTCTGATACTTAACATTATGATTGTGCATTCTCCCTGGACCACATTCTGTCCTCACATTCCCAGTGAGTCACCCATGATTTCAAAAGGAATCCCATGCACTTACCCAAGGGAAGAATTTAGCTCTGTATGATTCCATCCCTTCCCCCCATCTCTGATTTGTGCCTCAGACTTGTGAAGGGGAAGAAAACAAAACAGCAGATGCATGCCATTTGAATAAAGAACATGCTGGAGATGTGCATTTAAATCCCTTCTACAATATCTTGCTTTTTTATGATACAACTGCAAATTAGGTTCGCTTTGAATTTGTAATTAGAGAGCAGAACAGCTGGTGAAGGCTTAATTTAGAGTGTTCATTAAATAACTTACACAGCCAAGTTACTGTTCCCTGTAACAGAGCTTTTTGCTCAGCTGAAATACATTGAAAGAAAATAGGCCTTCAGGAAATGATCACTACAAAAGGAGAGGGAATTTTCTCAAATAGGGGTCTGATGAAGCAAACTTACAGAGTGTTGTTTATTACACAAAACACACATGCACAAATAATATGTCTTTAATGCTTACCAATCATATTTCTAAATAAGAATAGCTTGCCCCTTTATAACAGCATTTATCTGAGGGCTGATCTACACTGGAAAGTTAGGTGAACCCATCTACGTCACCCAGGAGTGTGAAAAATTAAGCCAGCCAAAATTAAGCCCCACTTAGAAACTGTTAGGTCAACAGAAGAATTCTTCTGTTGTCCTAGCTACCACCACTCAGTGAAGGCAATATGCCTTGAGGAAGCTGCATTCCAGAAAAGAATAAGACTCCTGATTCTAAGATGATGACATGGATAACTCAAAATCCTGTGCACAATATGAATTGTTCATATGGTGTGACATACCAGGGTGCAATCCAGACCAGTGATGGGTTGTGTCACATCTACCTTGCAACCTTGGGTGCCTTACAATGCCTTGCTGCAGTAGCACCCATCTGGACCTCTTACATACAGCCTTCCAGTATGCAAGTCGCACTCTGAGTCTCTGCATGTAACTTCAACCTACCAGCCACAGTTGGGTTACACTTGGGTTTTTGCCAGCCTTGGTTACTTCTGGAGGGTGACCCCAACTCCCAGTCCTGAATTTCCCCCACAGAAATGTGTGTCTTGTGCTGCCCAGCCCACTCCTGGGCAGTCCAAATATATTAAGTCTGTTTAAAGGAATAATATACACCAGCTTATTTCCTTAACTAGAATTACCCAAACACTGTAATTTAAACACTCTGGACTAGATAAGCAGTAAAACAAGTTTATTAACTACAAAGAGATAGATTTTAAGTGAGTACAAGCAATGAGACATAAGAGTTAGAAATGGTTATAAGAAAAATAAAGGTAAATCACTTTCTAGTTTTTAACTTAACAAACTATATTAGATTTAAAGAAAAGTTTCTCACCACATGGTGCCAACAGCATTGCTGACCAAACTCTTCCAGTCAGGACCTCACCACCTCCAGAGTCCAACAGCTGCTTCTTTTGTCTTCTTTGGTGCAAAGAGTGAGATGGATAGGGAGAGAGAGGAAGGCTTTATTGGGGTTTCCCCCCTCCTTTATACAGTTTCAGTGCCTCTCTTGAAAAACATTTCCAGGGGAGAACCAGTAGAAAAAGTTTATGTGGAAGGATGTTCCCTGCTGGGTTTTTCCACTTGTGTATGCTTACATTCAGGTTTCCTTTTGTTTCCTCTCTCCCACTTTCAGGTTGATGACTCTGTTGAATGCTTAAATGCAAATTAAGGCAGACATACATTCCTTTGTTTAGGACAGACCTGTTTGCTGATTTCTGCCTGAGCAGGACTGTGGGGTTTGGAATATGTGCTAATAACATCATACACTGGAATCTCATAATTTCACATATAATGTTGCTACATATATTTCATCATGACAATACTGACCAGCAAGTTATGGATTTTCAAATGATACCTCACAAGGCATACTTTGTACAAAGATTATTACAGTAGTGTGTAGAGTGTGAATACAGGGGTGCATTCTAGCACATATGGTAAGTACTGCACACTGAGTAATGAGTAATCTCAAGATGGTAGCTTTGCAGTTAATATAACTTATGGTGAGATTTTTTTTTAAGTATTCAGCTTCATTTTTTGACGTAATAGCACCCAACATTTTCCTCTTAGCCCTAACATCTTGTACCACTAGAAACAAAGACAATAACCAACAAGATTCCTAATCATAGTTTTTCCCTGAATATGATGGGGCATAGGTGCCGACTCCATGGGTGCTCTGGGGCTGGAGCACTCACGGGGAAAAAATGGTGGGTGCTGAGCACCCATTGGCAGCCCCCCATCAGCTCCCCTTTTGCCCCCCCAGCACCTCCAGCCTGTTGTTGGGCCCCATGTATCAGCGCCTCCCCACTCCCTCCTTGCGCCTCCCACCCGCCGCAATCAGCTGTTTCACGGCGTGCAGGCAGGAGGCTGCGAGGGAGGGGGAGGAGTGAGGACATGGCACGCTCGGAGGAGGGGGAGAAACTCGGTGGGAAGAGGCAGGGTGGGGTGGAGCGGGGGCAGGAAGCGGCAGGGCGTGGGTGGGGCTTTGGGGGAAGGGGTGTAGTGGGGGCGGGGCTGGGGGCAGAGCCGGGATTGAGCACCCCCGGCACTTTGAAAAGTCGGCTCCTGTGTGAGGGGGCATTGATTTTTCTACCAAATGGGTGTCTAAATGGCTATTGTTCTAAGGCCCCGATCAGCCAAGCTGCTCTACTAAAGCAGACCTCTAATTTTCAGAAGTGCTGAGCACCTTGCAGCTCCCACTGATTTTAACTGGAGCAACTGTGTATTCAATATTTCTGAAAAGTGAGCCACCTACTATATGCCTGCACATGGACGATTAGGGGCTAGATCCACAAATAGATTTAGGCACCTAACTGCCACTTTAGGCACCTAAGTCCAAAATTCAGAACCTCGAAACCCCTGCTCAGGTGCCACCTAACCCTGTAGACACCAAAGTTATCTAGACACCTATATTTCCACCAATAAAGTCCCCTAGGCACCTAAAAATCTGCCAGCAAGCATGCACACAGCTTCCTATCTCATGCCTAGCACCTGGTGGGATTGTCAAACTAGGCATTCCTCTGCTTATTTTTGCTGCAGGGCCCAATCTGGCAGGCATTTTCAGAATGCCACCTAACCAATCAGGTCCAACACAGTATGATGATGATGATCCTACTACCCAACTCCTCTCTAACCTTTAGCCCAATGGTTACTACAGTCTCCCACATCATGGGTGACGTGGGTTCAAATTCCCCACTCTGCCCTATTCAGAGCAGCAATTTGAATTCATGCCCCCCACCTCTTGGGAGAGCACCCTAACAACTGATCTTTGGCATAGTCTCAGGGAGATCACGCTTAATCTTTCCTGTTGAAATCATTTCACTTTGTATAAATTATTAAATAGTCACTGAGCTAGAGAAAGAGTAAGGATGACTTTATAACCAGTGGCACCGCTATGGGCACCCGCATGGCCCCACAATATGCCAATATTTTTATGGCCGACCTGGAACAACGCTTCCTCAGCTCCCGTCCACTCACGCCCCTTCTCTACCTACGCTACATTGATGACATCTTCATTATCTGGACCCATGGGAAGGAGACTCTGGAAAAATTCCACCAAGATTTCAACAGCTTCCACCCCACCATTAACCTCAGCCTGGACCAATCTACACGGGAGGTCCACTTTCTGGACACCACAGTACAAATAAGTGATGGTCACATTAATACCACCCTATACCGAAAACCTACCGACCGCTATGCCTACCTTCATGCCTCCAGCTTCCATCCCGGGCACACCACAAGATCCATTGTCTACAGCCAAGCACTGAGGTACAACCGCATCTGCTCTAACCCCTCAGACAGAGACCAACACCTACAAAATCTCCACCAAGCATTCTCAAAACTACAGTACCCGCACGAGGAAATAAGGAAACAGATCAACAGAGCCAGACGTGTACCCAGAAGCCTCCTACTGCAAGACAAACCCAAGAAAGAAACCAACAGGACTCCACTGGCCATCACATACAGTCCCCAGCTAAAACCCCTCCAACGCATCACCAGAGATCTACAACCCATCCTGGACAATGATCCCACACTTTCACAAACCTTGGGTGGCAGGCCAGTCCTCGCCCACAGACAACCTGCTAACCTGAAGCACATTCTCACCAGTAACTGCACACCGCACCAAAGTAACTCTAACTCAGGAACGAATCCATGCAACAAACCTCGATGCCAACTCTGCCCACATATCTACACCAGCGACACCATCACAGGACCTAACCAGATCAGCCACACCATCACTGGTTCATTCACCTGCACATCCACCAATGTAATATACGCCATCATATGCCAGCAATGCCCCTCTGCTATGTACATAGGCCAAACTGGACAGTCTCTAAGGAAAAGGATAAATGGACACAAATCAGATATTAGGAATGGCAATATACAAAAACCTGTAGGAGAACACTTCAACCTCCCTGGACACACAATAGCAGATGTTAGGGTCACCGTCCTGCAGCAAAAAAACTTCAGGACCAGACTCCAAAGAGAAACTGCTGAGCTTCAGTTCATCTGCAAATTTGACACCATCAGCTCAGGATTAAACAAAGACTATGAATGGCTTGCCAACTACAGAACCAGTTTCTCCTCCCTTGGTTTTCACACCTCTACTGCTAGAACAGGGCCTCACCCTCCCTGATTGAACTAAACTCGTTATCTCTAGCTTGCTTCTTGCTTGCATATATATACCTGCCCCTGGAGATTTCCACTACTTGCATCCGAAGAAGTGGGTATTCACCCACGAAAGCTCATGCTGCAAAACCTCTGTTAGTCTATAAGGTGCCACAGGATTCTTTGCTGCTTTTACAGATCCAGACTAACACGGCTACCCCTCTGATACTTGACACTATGCAAGGCACTGCATTTAGCCGTATGGAGTGGAAATCCATCAACCTCATGAAGAAACTTGCACAAATACAGACAGATATCATCTTCCTTTCCAAATGCAAACGGATGGACATCATACCAAATGGACTAAAGGTAAAAAATCCACTGCTATCTACATACCACACAGACCACAGTGAGAGATTATGCCATACTCTATCAAAGAAACTGAGGAACCACCTGATCAGCATCCTATACAACAAACAGGAAAACATCAAAAAAGAGCTCTCCAACCTGGAGACTCTCATTAATAACCAAACTTCCATACAAACGGACTTCACTAAAATAAGACAGGAGATCTACATTACTCACTTCACCTCTCTACAAAGGAAAAAGGACTGTAAGCTGTCAAAACTCCTACCTGCTACGTGGGGCCACAACCGTGGTACCCCTAACCCACCCAGCAATATCGTCAATCTATCCAACCACACACTCAGCCCAGATGAAAAGTCTGTCCTATCTCGGGGACTCTCTTTCTGCCCTGCCACCCCCACCAACATGATACAGTTCTGCGGTGACCTGGAAGCCTACTTTCGCCGTCTCCGACTCAAAGAATACTTTCAGGACAACACTGAACATCGCACCGATACACAGTTACCCTCCCACCAACAGCACAAGAAGAAGAACTCCACATGGACTCCCCCTGAGGGTCGAAATGACAGTCTGGACCTATACATCGAATGCTTCCGCCGACGTGCACAGGCAGAAATTGTGGAAAAACAACATCGCTTGCCTCATAACCTAAGTCGTGCAGAACGCAATGCCATCCACAGCCTCAGAAACCATCCTGACATTATAATCAAAGAGGCTGATAAAGGAGGTGCTGTAGTCATCATGAACAGGTCTGACTACCAAAAGGAGGCCGCCAGACAACTCTCCAATACCAAATTCTACAGGCCACTTCCCTCAGATCCCACTGAGGAATACACTAAGAAACTGCATCATCTACTCAGGACACTCCCTACACTAACACCGGAACAAATCAACATACCCTTAGAGCCCCGACCAGGGTTATTCTATCTACTACCCAAGATCCACAAACCCGGAAATCCTGGACGCCCCATCATCTCGGGCATTGGCACTCTCACTGAAGGACTGTCTGGATATGTGGACTCTCTACTCAGACCCTATGCCACCAGCACTCCCAGCTATCTCCGTGACACCACTGATTTCCTGAGGAAACTACAAAGCATTGGTGACCTTCCAGAAAACACCATCCTAGCCACCATGGATGTAGAGGCTCTCTACACAAACATCCCACACACAGATGGAATACAAGCTGTCAGGAACAGTATCCCTGATGATGCCACAGCACAACTGGTTGCTGAGCTCTGTGCCTTTATCCTCACACACAACTATTTCAAATTTGATGACAATATGTATCTCCAGATCAGTGGCACCGCTATGGGCACCCGCATGGCCCCACAATATGCCAATATTTTTATGGCCGACCTGGAACAACGCTTCCTCAGCTCCCGTCCACTCACGCCCCTTCTCTACCTACGCTACATTGATGACATCTTCATTATCTGGACCCATGGGAAGGAGACTCTGGAAAAATTCCACCAAGATTTCAACAGCTTCCACCCCACCATTAACCTCAGCCTGGACCAATCTACACGGGAGGTCCACTTTCTGGACACCACAGTACAAATAAGTGATGGTCACATTAATACCACCCTATACCGAAAACCTACCGACCGCTATGCCTACCTTCATGCCTCCAGCTTCCATCCCGGGCACACCACAAGATCCATTGTCTACAGCCAAGCACTGAGGTACAACCGCATCTGCTCTAACCCCTCAGACAGAGACCAACACCTACAAAATCTCCACCAAGCATTCTCAAAACTACAGTACCCGCACGAGGAAATAAGGAAACAGATCAACAGAGCCAGACGTGTACCCAGAAGCCTCCTACTGCAAGACAAACCCAAGAAAGAAACCAACAGGACTCCACTGGCCATCACATACAGTCCCCAGCTAAAACCCCTCCAACGCATCACCAGAGATCTACAACCCATCCTGGACAATGATCCCACACTTTCACAAACCTTGGGTGGCAGGCCAGTCCTCGCCCACAGACAACCTGCTAACCTGAAGCACATTCTCACCAGTAACTGCACACCGCACCAAAGTAACTCTAACTCAGGAACGAATCCATGCAACAAACCTCGATGCCAACTCTGCCCACATATCTACACCAGCGACACCATCACAGGACCTAACCAGATCAGCCACACCATCACTGGTTCATTCACCTGCACATCCACCAATGTAATATACGCCATCATATGCCAGCAATGCCCCTCTGCTATGTACATAGGCCAAACTGGACAGTCTCTAAGGAAAAGGATAAATGGACACAAATCAGATATTAGGAATGGCAATATACAAAAACCTGTAGGAGAACACTTCAACCTCCCTGGACACACAATAGCAGATGTTAGGGTCACCGTCCTGCAGCAAAAAAACTTCAGGACCAGACTCCAAAGAGAAACTGCTGAGCTTCAGTTCATCTGCAAATTTGACACCATCAGCTCAGGATTAAACAAAGACTATGAATGGCTTGCCAACTACAGAACCAGTTTCTCCTCCCTTGGTTTTCACACCTCTACTGCTAGAACAGGGCCTCACCCTCCCTGATTGAACTAAACTCGTTATCTCTAGCTTGCTTCTTGCTTGCATATATATACCTGCCCCTGGAGATTTCCACTACTTGCATCCGAAGAAGTGGGGATTCACCCACGAAAGCTCATGCTGCAAAACCTCTGTTAGTCTATAAGGTGCCACAGGATTCTTTGCTGCTTTTACAGATCCAGACTAACACGGCTACCCCTCTGATACTTTATAACCAGAGGTTAGGATACTCACATAGGTGGTGGGTGACCCAGGTTTAAGTCTCTAATCCAATGACCACTTAATTATTTATACAAAGTGGAATGGCTTCAACATTAGAGTTTGAAAAAGGCCCATACTCAGCATTTAGTTCCTTCTATCCTGAGTAGGAGATATGGGTTCAAATCTCTGCTCTAAATCAGATAGTGGGGGGGACAGGGGATGTGAACTAGGTCCTCTGTATCTTGAGTGAGTGTGCAAACAAATATGTAGGTTACAAGGGGCAGCAGCAGCTCATTTTTTGGTTTGTGCAAGAAAGGGCTAAGGCACCTAACTCCAGGAGGGGGCTCACAGTTCCCTCTCACCTGGACTTAGGTATCTAACTGCTAGAGAGAGGAGGGCTTAGGTCATGCCTTTCTCCTCAGCAATTTCTAGTGGCTAATTTAGGTGGCTCCTATGACATTCAGGGGGGCAATCCAGACCAGTGAGGGGCTGTGTCACCACCTGCCCTGCAACTCTTGGGTGTCTCACAGTGCTTTGCTGCAGGAGCTCCCACCTGGGTTGCTCACAAACAGCCGGTCAGCATGCAGGTCACACCCTGAATGTCTGTGTATAGCTGCAGCCTGACAGCACACTCCAGTCACACTGGCTTCCATAAGCCTTGATTACTTCATGCAGGGTGACCTCAATACACTCCCAGTTCTGAATTTTCTCCCACAAATGTGTGTTCTGCACTGTCCAGACCTCTCCTGGACAGTCCAGATATATTGGGTCTGTTGCCCATGTAAGGGGTCAATGTATAACAGTTTGCTACTTTAATTGGTGATACCAAACAATTCAATTTAAACACAGCACTGGATTAGTTAGATTATGAACAGCATAACTTGTAACAGGAGACTATGAACAGCATAACTTGTAACTGCTGGCAATACCACACAGCTCTATCTAAGCAAGTGCATTTATTCTTAAGGTAAAAACATTACAGAGAGAATATATATATATAAAAAAACTAATTCATAGATGCATGTTATAAACTTACGAGAGGTCACCCATTTGTCTTAAGAGGACCCCTCCTTGGACAGAAGGTCCTGTCTGTTTGCTGGATCGCAATGGAGGCCCTGAGTCAGTTTAAAGCCTGTCATTTTATATCAAAAGCCCTTTCTTCATCACTTGGTCTCTGGAAAACCCAGTTTGAGTCAGTATGCACAAGGTTCCTCAAGAAGTGGTACCTTTCTGTAGGTGTTTACAACCTAACTGATTCATTTTAATCACCCCCACTGTTTTTGGAGGAGCTGTGATCACCTTCCCCACTGGAGTTGCATACAATCCCTGGCCCAGTGATACATAAACTTAATTCAATATGGTCCATAAAGATATTGCATGTGGTTGCAATGTCTGTCGCAGATATATCTTACAAGAACAAAACAAAAACCAAACATACCAAAAAAAGGCTCCATAACTTCTCTGCAAATGTGAGGTGTCAGGGAAATTGACAGCAAGTAAGGTAATTTTGAAAAGTTTTCTGTTGTTGCCTAAGCCATACAATTACCTGTACTGCAGGCAAAGTGACAAGTTAATGAATACTAACATGCTTAAGCTGTCTTCAGCTAAATTTACAGCCCTATCAGTCTCTCTATATCTGATACTTATTTAAGGTAATATCACTGAACAAAATTGTGTTAAATAACTACTGTATGTACAATATCTTTTTTCCTTCCAAGCAAATCATTTGTCAACCTGAATTGAGCAAAGTACTTTATAGAAAACATGTGTGCACTTGCACGCGTGCATACACACACATACATGCACACCCAGGACAAAACATAAATTTATGAGGAAAAAATATGTTACAAAAATAAATCTAACAGCCACATTTGCAGAAAACAATTCATGCTTTGATTATAACTGTTAACAAAAATTCTACTGAATTCTAAAGCAATTACCCCAGGCACTACAATGATTTGGGCCATTACTCTAAAACATTCATCCCTGTGTAAAATTCAATGTTTGGTGGAACTGTAACAAAGGTAGTGTGATTATTTTAGATTTTTCTATACTATCTTACTGTGGTATCTATACACTGTACATAGAATTAAAGAGTACCCTGAGCACCCCTGAATCTTGGATGGATCTGGATCCAAAAGGTTTGCCTCAAGGTATTCTATATTTCACACTATATCCTTTTCTTTTCCCTCTCACAATTACTTGCATAGACATCTATTTGTGGAACAATTTTTGTCAATGATTAATTATTTGTTTAATGTACAGGACTTCTTTCATTGCTTTCTGAAAAAAATATTTGTGTCTATAGCAGTGATTTATTTCTGGTGTTTAAAAAAGCTGAAGCTCTGAATCCAATGTTTTAATCATTTAAATTCATTTTGATGGTCAGAGATCAGCTCATTTGTGCAACCATGCCAGATTAACGGTAAACAAATAAACGATAACTATTTGAAATATGTGAAAAAAGATAAATGATAAATATTATGTTTTTCAGAAGAGGCTTTGAAATAGAACTATATATTATTCCTTCTCATTTTTCATGCATTTCTAATGGGGCAGTCATTTAACACATTTGCAATGTATAAAGCAATTTAAAATATGAAAAATGTATCATGAAGCATAAATGTGAGACAGACTGATTAATTTAAGATGCTGCTTGAAGCTAATATGTGTTGCTGAACACTCAGATAAGTCTAGATGCTTTCGGAGAACAATATCGGACAGAACATCTACAACACAAGCTTGCTCTTCAATCCCTTGCAGGTCACACTGTCACTCTGCAGGTAAGCAATAGACACACTCCATCCCTTGAGCCCTCCGAGCATCTCCCTGAAGTGTCCAACCCCTCATCCACTGGACACTGATAGCATTCACCGATCTGCTGCTTCCATCTCACTAGTTCCACCTCAGATCACCGATCCACTTAACACACAGAACTTAGATTTGTTTGTGGTGAAATCAGTTATAAGTTTAACAAAAATACAGATTCAAGTAATAGCAAGTACAAGTGCTGGAAACAAATGATTACATATAAAATAAAATCATAACATGCATTCTGGAGCCTAGATTTAATTTACCTGATAAAATCCCATCAGACCTTTAAAGCCAGGCTGGTTGTGACCATTCTTCATCAGATATATATATGTCAGTTTGCCTTCTAGGTGGAGTGCAAAGAGACATTTCACTGATATCTTCAAGATATAACAGGACAATTCTTTGTCTTTATTCATAAACAGGATACCTCCTACTTTTTTTTATTCTGTAGCTTTCCTCTTGTAGATTCCACAATCTCTCAGTTTGCACCTGTCTCAGTTTGCAGATAGACATTCAGAATAAGGCAGACGACACACAATAGACAGGGAGATGTGTCAATTACCCCTTGCCTGGAAAGAACATCTGAGATATGTCACCTCCTGGTGACCTTCCTGAACTCCAAGACTTTCAGAGCATAGTTTCCAGTATTGATACATAACTCCTTAAATATTATCCATACATACATTTCACAGTGATTATGATATACAGTGGGTATTGGCTCTCGGTATAGACCTCGCATGCCACCCTTCGGTGACCTATTATGTAGATATCAGACACAGGGGACCACTGTAAAATCCTACGCACTCCCTGGGTCTTCTGCCAGTTGGCACCAAGAGATCCTGGTCACACTGACCAATCACAGCTTCCACCGACTGCATTGGGGACTATGGGTGCTCGCCCACCTTTGAAAGGCAGGCCACTGCAGTTTAACATCTTTAGAATACTACTGGAAATGCAAGGCTGTGAAAGGTCCAAATGGCAGCTGCACTTTATTTTACACTCTAGCATAGAAATTAACATTAAATCTGCTATCCTTGGAAATAACATTGAGTTAGATATGTTAATATCTCAGGAAAAGCTCCATGTACAGGTGCATATGTGGGGCAGCACAAACCATCTATGTGGAATTTTTAGGATACACCCTACTTCAGTGGAGGCTGAGGAACTGGTTAAGTACAGATTTACAGGAAAGAGCTCCACCTGCTGAATTACTAACACCACTTCCTGCAGCATCTGAGGGTATGTCTACACTGCAGCTGAGAATGAGCCTCCCAGCCTGGGTAGACAGACTCACGCTAGTATATCCACTATATCAGACATTATCTTGCTGATCCCGAGCCATTTTACATTGATATATATACTGCATATTTTTAAATATTAGATGCTATACAGTAATTAGAGTCTTTGTTTTCTTTCTATCTTCCAAAATAGATACTTTAGAAAGACTGTGTTAGACTTAAATAATTTAGGATTCTAAAATAAAAAAAGCTACAATAGCTGGGGGAAAAATTAAAAAATGGCTGTGAAGTGTATTTTAAAGTAAAGGATCTCTTTTCACATAAGTACACTTCAGCAGGACTTGGATTTAAAAAAAAATACATTACACCACTTGCCCATTTGTCTTTTTATATTAAAGTAAACTCAGATCATAAAGGGACTTGCACATTGGAAAAAACTTGGCAGGGCCAAGGAACTCATAAAACATAACATTTCTTTTGAATATATGGGCCATGGTTTTAAGCATAGATACTTATTTTGCATCTGAAAAAGTTTGTATACACCTATTGGATATGCATATAGTTTTTGCATGCACAATCAGATATTTATGCTCATAGTCATTTAATATATATGCACAATTGCTTGTTCAGCGGGGGCAACTTAGGCAAGTGCATTTGAAAATTTAGACCTCGGGGTCCAGTTTTACCTTCAGGTGGGCTTACTCCTGAAGAATTATGAGGATGAACTACCACCATTTGTCTACACAAAAGATTTTTTTCCCCAGTACACAAACATTTGGTCCCAAACACTTGTTTCAACTCTGATGTAGGTGGTCTGACCTAGTGGTCAGAGAGTGAGTTGGGAGCCAGAAGGCAGGCTGGTTTGGATAGCAGGAGATCAGAGTCAGGCAGTAGGAACAGCTAACACAAAGGCGGCAGCCCTGAGCAGGGGAAACTCAGTTGCGCGCACACCTTCCTGTTCCTGCACTTGGTTTAAATAGAAGCACGGTACCAATCAGAGTCCCCGGAGTTCCACCAATCAGAGTGCAGGACTGGTGTCCTCTGTCAGTGTTGAGCTTTTCACTCTGGTGAGTGTTAACAAGTCAGTGGGTGATAGGTCAGCTCTTACTGACTCCTAAGCACCCTATAAACTGAGGTTTGAGACCAGCAGTCCCTGACAACATGTTTTAAACTAAACTACATCTTAGTGTTCAACACAAGTAGGAACAAATAGTTGTGTCCTTTCTACACTAGCTTAACAGCTGTTGTAACTGAGCCCTGGTCTACACTATGGGGTTAGGTCGAATTTAGTTGCGTTAGGTCGATTTAAAAATGAATGCATCCACACAACCAAACCCGTTCCGTCGACCTAAAGGGCTCTTAAAATCGACTTCTGTACTTCTCCCTGGCTAAAATAGACTTTGCTGGGTTGAATTTGGGGTAGTGCAGACGCTATCCCACAGTTCTCCATTGTGACTGCTCTGGACAGCACTTTGAACTCCGATGCACTAGCCAGGTACACAGGAAAAGCCCCGGGAACTTTTGAATTTCATTTCCTGTTTGGTCAGCATGGCAAACTCAGCAGAACAGGTGACCATGCAGTCCCCCCAGAATCGTAGAGCATAGAATGTTTCTACACTCCCCCTATCATCTCCAACCCTGAGGTTATCGCAGATTAGAAGGCAAAAAAACCGCACTCGCGATGACATGTTTTCCAAGCTCATGCAGTTCTCCCGCACTGATAGGCACAGCTTAATTCAGTGGCACTGTTAAATAATAATAGAATACCATTTATTTAAATATTTTTGGATGTTTTCTACATTTTCAAACATATTGATTTCAATTACAACATAGAATACAAAGTGTACAATGCTCACTTTATATTTATTTTTTATTACAAGTATCTGTACTGTAAAAAAATAAAAGAAATAGTATTTTTCAATTCACCTAATACAAGTACAGTAGTGCAATCTCTTTATCATGAAAGTTGAACTTACAAATGTAGAATTATGTACAAAAAATAACTGCATTCAAAAATAAAACAATGTAAAACTTTAGCACCTACAAGTCCGCTCAGTCCTATTTCGTGTTCATCCAATCGCTCAGACAAACAAGTTTCTTTACATTTGCAGGAGATAATGCTGCCCGCTTCTTCTTCACAATGTCACCTGAAAGTGAAAACAGGTGTTTTCATGGCACTGTTGTAGCAGGCATAGTAAGATATTTACATGCCAGATGCACTAAAGATTCATATGTCCCTTCATGCTTCAACCACCATTCCAGAGGACATGCATCCATGCTGATGACAGGTTCTGCTCAATAACAATCCAAAGCAGTGTGGACTGACGCATGTTCATTTTCATCATCTGAGTGAGATGACACCAGCAGAAGGTTGATTTTCTTTTTTGGTGGTTTGGGTTCTGTAGTTTCCACATTGGAGTGTTGGTCTTTTAAGACTTCTGAAAGCATGCTCAGTGGTTTGAGCATTGGCCTGCTAAACCCAGGGTTGTGAGTTCAATCCTTGAGCAGGCCACTTAGGGATCTGGGGCAAAATCAGCACTTGGTCCTGCTAGTGAAGGCATGGGGCTGGACTTGATGACCTTTCAGGGTCCCTTCCAGTTCTATGAGATAGGTATATTACACCTCATCCCTCTCAGATTTTTGAAGGCACTTCAGATTCTTAAACCTTGGGTTGAGTGCTGTAGCTATCTTTAGAAATCTCACATTGGTACCTTCTTTGCATTTTGTCAAATCTGCTGTGAAAGTGTTCTTAAAATGAACAACATGTGCTGGGTCATCACCTGAGACAGCTATAACATGAAATATATGGCAGAAGACAGGTAAAACAGAGCAGGCGACATACAATTCTCCCCCAAGGAGTTCAATCACAAATTTAATTAACACATTATTTTTTTAACAAGTGTCATCAGCATGGAAGCATGTCCTCGGGAATGGTGGCCGAAGCATGAAGGGACATATGAATGTTTAGCATATCTGGCATGTAAATACCTTGCAATGCCAGCTACAAAAGTGCCATTCAAATGCCTTTTCTCACTTTCTGGTGACATTGTAAATAAGAAGAGGGCAGCATTATCTCCCATAAATGTAAACAAACTTGTTTGTCTTAGGGATTGACTGAACAAAAAGTAGGACTGAGTGGATTTGTAGACTCTGAAGTTTTATATTGTTTTGTTTTTGAGTGCAGTTATGTAACAAAAACAAAAATCTACATTTGTAAGTTACACTTTCATGACAAAGAGATTGCACTACAGTACTTTTATGAGGTGACTTGAAAAATACAATTTCTTTTGTTTATCATTTTTACAGTGAAAATATTTGTAATAAAAAAAATATACACTTTGATTTCAATTACAACACAGAATACAATATATATGAAAATGTAGAAAAATATCTAAAATATTTAATAATTTTCAATTGGTATTCTATTGTTTAACAATGTGATTAAAACTGCGATTAATTACGATTAATTTTTTTAATGGTGATTAATTTTTTTGAGTTAATCGTGTGAGTTAACTGCGATTAATCAACAGCTCTAATTTCAATCATACAGCATCACACTTCCCACTGAAGTAAATGTGACTAACCGGGCTTTTAACCCTTTATTGCCTGTGATGGGGGTTTCACACCATCACAGAGGCCTAATAAATCACAGGACATTTATAGTGAAGGCCTCAGGAAAGAGTACCAACTCATCTGAGTCCCATGAGTGTTTCAGAAAGGTTGGGAGATGAGCAGAAGGTTGCTACAGACTAGAGCCTGTAGTAGGGAAGCCAGGAGAGGGTGAAGAGAAAGGAGAGACTCTCTAACTAAACTTTCAAACACTTCAGTAAAGTTTCAGGTTCCGTGCAGTTTGAGGGATGGAGAAAGATCCAGCTCAGATTCACTTCGATTGAGGGAGCAATGAGGGTTCCAAGACAGGGAGCTACTTAGTTAAACTAAACAGATTTCCCTTTCCTCTGCATTTTGTACAATAAATGAATGTTTGAAGCACATTTTTTGTCCTGGTTATGATGTGCACTCAGCCAGAAGAAGCTGCTGACTAGTGCAATTTGAAGAAAAAAATGTAATTACTTTTATGTTTGTCAAGGATTCCTTGACTCTTTTCTTCAGGTTATATAACTACTGGCAAAGGTAGCCTAGTTCTTATTTACAATAGACAGCTCCATGAATGAGCACAAAGTTTCTGTTCTCTTTTTATAATAGCATTATAACCTAGTTGTCACAGTTCCCAAGGTAACAGCACCTCTGACAATTTTGTGGCCTCTTTGAGCACCCCACTTAGATTGTAGGCCCCTAGCCTTGTCAAAATGGAGTCTTGTGACTTTCTCTCTAGACCAGGGATTTTCCTGGGTTGCAATTCTTCCTGCAATTCAGTGTGATCACCTCAGCTGTCCTGTTTTCTCAGGGGCAAGGACACGGTTAACTGATGATGAGCCAGCCTTCATAAAGCAAAGTATTATTAACTCAGAACAAAAGCTTTATAGAGAAATTATACTGTACAAACAATAAACAGCTTGTATGTATACCTAACTTACCAGGTGTCATCCATCTTCCACAACCCTGATATGAACAAAGTGCTTCAGGCCCTTTCTTCAGGGTCTGTCTTTCTTGGCTACAGTTTCATGTCAGATATTGGATCAGGTGACAGTTTCCTCTCCCCCTGAATCAGTTACAGTCCTTTGTTTGTCAGGTTTCTTGAACTAGTTCAAACCAATATAAGCAATTTCTCTCAAGGGCATGAGGTTCTCCAGACATGTTACCTGCTTAGAGATTTAGCATTTATTGCCCCCTAGTTATTTTAGTTCCTATTAGAAACTCTAACTCCCCCACTGAATCAGGAATACAATTCCTTGCCCATATGATACACACAACATTTCTGAAATTGATACAAATAGTCTTCAGATCTTCTAAGGCCATGTCTACACTAGAGATCTTACAGTGGCACAGCTGTACCAATGCAACTGCGCTGCTGTAAGGTCTATGCCAATAGGAAAGAGCTCTCCCATCAGCATAATTAAACCACTTACAATGAGCTGCAGTGTCTATATCGGTGGGAGAGTGTCTCCTGCTGACATAGCGCTGTTCACACCAGCGCTTCTGTTGGTGTAAATTATGTTGGCCAGGGGTGTGTTTTTTCACACCCCTGACCGACAAAAGGTTTACCAACAAAAGCACTAGTGTAGACATAGCCTAAGTTTTCATTGTGTCTATCATACAGATTCTAGGTTTAGAATTCTCTGCTTATGTCCTTTTGTTAATAAAAGCAAATGTCCACAAGGAATTTTAGTGTTAAGTGCTGTGGAAAGTTGCTGCTGTTACTGTTGCTGCAGCCTTGTTACTGTTCTTGGAGTTCCGATGTCAGCTGCACTAGCATGTTAATTCAGCAGATCTTGATGTTACTCGCAAAGAAAGACCACAGGCTTGGTTCAGTGGCGAAGGCACTCAGCTGAACAAAGATGCCCCTCCTATGACTTCTCCTTTTATACACTTATAAAAACGAATTACATATTACACTCCAGATGTAGTTAGTTACCACCCTTATCCTTGTACCTGCTGGTTTGAACAAAACATTCTTATCCATTATCCTGTCATCCCGTTCTTATCTTACAAGGGGTCAGTGTGGTTCTGTACCATCTCTTAAGAATGTGTTTACATAGTTACTTGAGAACCCTGGGTGTTCTTGCACCGTCCTCTCTGGTCAGGAATGTGCTTACTTGGTTAGTCAATACCTAGTGTTCAGTTATTTTTCCAAGTCCAGTCCTACTTTTGTTCACAGCCTTTGGTTCACACTGTTAATTATGCTTAGGGCTCCAGCAAGGCCTACATTTAGTGAGGAGGGAGGGCAGGAATGAACAAGGAAAGAGAAATGAAAGAAAAAATCAGTTAAAGTTAGAGTTCCAAATCAAAATATTTCATGTGGAATGCAGCAGTTTCATGCCAATATCATACAGTGCGCTGACTGACACAAGTAATTGTAATTTTCAAAAGTGACTTAGAGACTTAGACCCAGATCCTCAAAATTATTTAGCTGCCTAACTGCCATTGATTTCAATGTGGGGACAGGTGACTAACTTCCATCTGAGCCATGGAATATCTCCCCCTAAGTCCCATTTTCAAAAGCACTTAAGTCACTTCTGAAAATATGACTTAGGCTTTCAAGTCATCTAGACTTCTGAAAATTTTGCTTGTTGCCTTTATTTTCTGAAACCAAATTTGCACATAGAGGTCTGGTTCCTAGCTACTTAACAATTTCCTAAGTTCCCTTTGTGGTTTGCCAGTGATTATGTACTCATAGATTGTGGAAGAGGAAACGGAAAGAAAGAAATGTAACTAGACTGCAGTACAACCCATGAGCTCAGTTTATTTTGCACCTAAAGATTTAGGCCTGGATGCACAAAAGGAGTTAGGCATTGGAACACTGAGCATCTCAGTGCCTAACTTTTAGATGCCTAGAATATCACAGGAACAAAACTGCAATTCACAAAGTCTGAGTTAGGCACCTCAGCTGTCTATACAATTAATGGAGATAGTTAGGTGCCTTAGAATGTGATTAATAAAAGACATCATTGCTAAGCAGGGAGCTGCCTAAGCCAATAGGAGATGCTGATGAGAGGAGGGTGTGCTAAACTGTGCCCCTTCCATGGAGGTAGTCACCTATCTCTGCTTGTGATTCTCATCTGTGAACCCTCTTCTGGAGTTAGGTGCCTATGCCATTTTTACTGGAAGGCTGGCTGGGGATGGGAGAAGGCTCGCCTCAGAAGTTTAGCCCAGTGGTTAGGGTACTCACTTGGGATATAGAAGACCCACTGTTTAAGTCCCCCACCCTGTCCCTGTCTTTCCTCCCCATGCCGGAGGGGCAAAAGGATTAGAACTTGGATTGGCCATCTCTGAGGTGAGAGCTCTCCCCATTGGGCTCTGCTGATGGGAGTGGGGGCATGTCCCTTATTCTTTCCTGTTGAAGCTATTCCACTCTCAATAAATAATGAGTCTCATTTGGGCCAGAGAGAGAGCACAAACATGAGAGAGACTCTATAATCTTGTGGGTAGAGCACTCATGCAGAATGTGGGAGGCCTAGAATCCACTCCGCCTCCTCCAATGACTCTTTAATTATTCATCCACAGTGTAACAGCATCACCAGCAGAGATGGAGGGGACCTCGCTCCCCTCATACACACATATTAGAATATCCTATAGCCCTATCATTACAGCATTCACCTGAGCAGTGGCAAAAAAATTTCAAACCCCTTTTCCTCACGTGAAGAGGGACTGGAATTTATAGTCTCCCAATCCTAGTTGAGTACCCTAACCACTGCACTAAAAGTCATATGGAAGTTCCTAGTCCTGACCCCATCCCCTGAGCTGTTTTGTGTGAATTTGCCTGAGTGTCCCAATCTGGTAGGCGTGCTCAGAGGTTGCCTACCGGATAGAGCTCCACATCCTGTTTAGGCAGCTGAATGCCTATCTTCCTCCGGTTTGTGAATTGCTCTGGGGCTTAGGTGGGAGATAGACACCTGGATGCCTAGAGTGGGGCAGTAGTATACATGTACAGAGGCAGAAACATAGACACTAAGGGAACTTAAGTGCCAAGTGTGTTTAGGTACCTACAGGTTTCATAAGGAGGTTTGTGCACTGCAGTGCACTTAGATGACTAAAAGAAGAGGGACGTAGGCACCTAAAATAGGGACTTAAGGGCCTACCTCCTTTTGTGCGTTCTTAGTGACAATAGGATCACCTGGAATCAGTCATCTCTAAAAGCTATAGTATTCTGGAACAGTAAGCATACTCAAAGTGAAGAACAAAAGTAGAATACATCAAAGATACACAATTGACCTCTCTAAATTCAAATCCATCCTAATCCTCACAACTTCCAAGATGCCTACAAGTAATGAACTAATAACAGCATTTAATATTAGTTACTATTAGGGTTGCCAGGCATCCAGTTTTCGACCAGAACGCCTGGTTGAAAAGGGACCCTAGCGGCGCCGTTTGGCACCGCAGACCGGCCCATTAAAAGTCTGGTCAGCGGCGCAGGACGGTTCTGGGGCTAAGGCAGTTCCTTGTGGCCCCTAGGTGCATGGGCAGCCAAGGAGGCTCCACACGCTGCCCCCGCCCTGAGTGCTGGCTCCGCAGCTCCCATTGGCCGGGAACCGTGACCAATGGGAGCTGTGGGGGCGGCGCCTGCGGGCACGAGGGCACTGCATGGAGTCTCCCTGGCTGCCCATGCACCTAGGGGTGCAGGGACCTAGCGTCCAATTCCTGGGAGCTGCAGTAAGCACCACTGGGACTCCAACCCCCTGCCCCAGCCAGGAGTCCTCTCCTGCACCCCTAACCACTCATCCCTGGCCCCACCCCAAAGCCTGCACCCCCAGCCAGAGTCCTCACCCACCCACACCCAAACCCCCTGCTCCAGCCCAGAGCCCTCTCCTGCACCCCAAACCCCTCATCCCCAATCCCACCCCAGAGCCTGCACCCCCTAGCCGGACCCCTCATCCGCCTTCCTGCACCCGAGCCCCCTGCCCCATCCTGGTGAAAGTGAGTGAGGGTGGGGGAGAGTGAGCAATGGAGGGAGGGAGGGAGGGATGGAGCTAGGGGGGCAGGGTCTCAGAGAAGGGAGGGCAGGGGCTGGGCCTCAGAGATGGGGAGGGGCAGGGGCGGAGCAGGGGTGTTCAGTTTTGTGCTATTAGAAAGTTGGCAACCCTATTACAATTAACAGCAAAATGTTATTCCCTTCTTTGGATTTCCCTGTGCATCCTATACTCCTCATGTCTTTCCTGTAGATTGTAAACTGTGCTTATAGGCAACTCTGATATAGTGGAAAACCAGTTAACAGAGAAGTATAATAGAATAAAAGCATCGCAATGTGTAAGTCACAGTTTCAAAAGTTCTACTGCATTTGTTCTGTGTGTGGAATATGGTAGGGAGTTAATTCCAACTTGCTGTGTGATGCTGTCAAACATATTACTTTGCAATAGGACAACTGGACATGTTCCACATGCCTGAATCATTGTTAGTAGTGAAATGTGATGTGTGTGCAGCCAGAGGTAAAACAAACAAAACAGGGTTAGTATTCTAATTTTTTACCAATGTTTCAGTTGCTAAAAAATAAGCAGATTCTCCCATGGCTTTTATTTCCCCTTACGGTAGAAAGATACTTCATGAAAAGCTCTTTAGAGTTCTCCATTCATTACAGGGTTCATTGCAAAATTTTGCTCAGTCATACTGGTTAGTGTCCATTAATCAACAGCTAGTTATTACATAGCTGATTCTATCAAAACACCCAGTTGAGAAAGAGCCTCTACTCCTATCTCTGTAATGATACACCATTATCTCCATTCTACAATAATATCAGCTTCATGCATGGAAGAACAGTGTAAACAAGCAGCAGTTCTGCCTCACATCCCTTTCTTCGCTACTTCCTCTGCAACAGGAAAAATAACGGAAACAGATTGTCTTATTTTGACACATGACATTGAATAATAAGTAAAAATTGATAGTGTTAAAACTTCCTTTAAATATATATTGCATACACACACATGTACACAGAATGTAATTCTATCACCTCCCTATCAAGTGAATAAAATCCCTTTTTAAAAGAATGAATGCTGTCAAATAATTACAAAGAGAATACTCTAAAATGGAGACTCTTGTTCTTTAATACTTATTTTAAGCACCAGTTCACAAATATATTCATTATATAAAAAGAGTATTTACTAACCACTGCAGATTCCCTTCTTCCCCAAATGTTCCCTTGACATTTTAGTGAACACATTAAGTATGAGTATTGTAGTCCATATATGCTGTCCAATTGTAATTAATATCTCAAATAGTGGGTAGAAAGATTACATAGAAGACCCTCCTCTTTCCAAGTAAGAGTCATGTAAAGGACCGTAAGACCCAAAGTCTGGTTGTGTGAAAAAGTTAAATGCCCTTGATTTGCAATGGAATGATTTTTTCCAGTTTTTGTTTCCTCCTTATCTGTTTTGCGTATTAAACAAAAAACAAAACACCTCCCTGCCTGGTGTTGGTAGTAATGTTAAATTAGTGCAAAATCTAGCTGTAGGTCAATATTCAGTGCACATGTCAATCGGGTATAGTATTACAGCATAATGATGTTTTATTTTTAACAAATGTGTAACAAAGTATTAAGGAGAGATTACTGGGTCTCATTCCCTTCTTACAATTAAGCACAAGAAGAACCATTCAGATTGCTGAGTAGTAATCCATTAGGCCTGGCTATGCTGTGTGGTTTTGTTTGTTTTGCACCATAGTAAAGGACACTGGTGAAGACACACTGACCTCATGTGAATCATGTGTGCAGAACATTTACCCAGTTACAGCAGTGTAGTAACACCCCTGTGTAGACAAGATATAAGCTATGGAGGAAGTAGGCTGAAAGGCAGAGACCCAATAACAAAAATTAGTATTTCAGAAAACTGAAGCCTCTTCAATGCTTATATTCATTTAATGGAAAATTAATTTATTTTGATTTTCTTATCCTCCCGAATAAACTTGTTGAGCCACATCTTCAGCACCACTCTGTCACCTGTATCACCATTCTGGCAGAGAAAAGAAGAGCTGTCTGAAACAGTCCTTTGGAGATTTTCTGCATAAGGAAATCTCTGGACCATGTAAAGCCAGCATTGCAAGGGAGCAGGGCAGACCTTGAGGTTGCTCTAACATGTGCTGGGGACAGAACTGCTCCTAGGATCGTGAAATCGTCCTTCTTGCATAGGTATGTGCCATTTACAAGATTAAGGGTAGTGAAGAACCTGGCCCAAGGAAACCAGACAATAAAGCACTACATAGGAGATGGCATTATTTATTATTATCATTTTAATGTCCTTCAAATTTAGGATGAGTGATTTGAACAAAAGATTCAAATGCAACCTTGAAAAGGAAAAGAGAAACTGACTTATTCGGGGGGGGGGGGGGGAATGTCTCTGTAAATTAACAGATTTAGAAATACTGCCATTAATTTTGATGAAGATACAATAAGTAGTGTACATGGATCTAATTGAAACCCAGAAATTACCATTAATTCTCATACTTGAGAGAACCCCATTTGGTTCAGTCAAATGTGTTCCCCTTTCATTTTGTGAAAGGAAAATACGTGCTCCTGAGTATGGGCGAAAGACTAGAGGGAGAGAGTTCTGGGGTGTGAATCCCTCAGCTGGGGATCTCCTGCTATAAAAATACCAACAATGATGTAACAAAGCAACAACAACAACCTCATTTGAGGATGGAATAGATGGTTTCCCCTGAAAGGCATGTTAATCTGTTATAGGCATGTACAGTACAATTTCCTCACCTGTTTTAATATCATGCCATACCTGTCTGTGACACTGTAGAGTTGGTTATTATAGTGGGCTCGTTATCATTCAGTGGTGCTCCTGCACTGGACAGGATATGAACTGATGCACACATCAATGTACTGAGATAGAACCAGGCTGTGCTTTGCTGTTTTTTAATATCACATTATTTTGAATAACTTCAATTACAATACTTATTTTTTATGTGTGCCTAATATTTGTGCTGCAGTTTGATAAGTCTTCCTTCCTGTTAAAGATAACTGAGTAAGAGGAGGGGTCCAAGTTTCACCTACTCACAACTCACAAGTACATTAGAAGTGTTTCAAAACGAGACAGAAGGGAAGGTTAGAATGGGGCATTTAAAAACAAAGTTACGTGACTATAATTCTTGTAAGATGTATTAGACTGAGGACTCTGGAAACATGATTCTGCACAGCCTTCCCCTTCTATAGTATTTGCACCTGTGTAAAGTGAGTGCAAATCTCTACTGAATGAGAACAGTAATATTTTTACACCCAGTTCAGAGCCCAGGTATAAACTGACTGCACAAGGGGCAAGGCATTAAAGAAGTTTTTATTTCTATTCATCCCCTGAATGCAGTGCAAGCTTTCCCATAAAATGTGACTAAACCATGACCACCAGGGACAGGCTATAGAGGTATCATTTCTGAGACTGCCTAGGGCTTTATAAAGCAGCGTACAAGTGACCAGGGAGCTTTTGCGAACAGGGGCTGCTAACAGGGAGTTTCGCAAGGGAGTTTGGGAAAGGGAGTGGGAAGGGGGTGAGGGTCCCTTGCCGGTTCTATCTGTTTTCCCTTTATTCCCCTTAAAACCTATAAACCTAACTACATTCAAAACTTCTTGCTTAAACAACCCTTTCAGTGGACAGGGGGCTGCAGAAAGGGGAGTTTGAGAGGGAGTCTGACAGAGGGAGGCTTACAATGGTTAGGAAGACCCGCAACACCTGTGCCAGCACTGCTTCTGTCTCCTCCTCCTGCGCCTGTAGCCAGACAGAGCGCCTGAGCATGCATGCTTCTACCCAGATCCTGGTGTGGTTTTGCAGAGACTGTAACTTGCAATTTCCACTTACTGATATCCAGGCTGGGGGGACCATCCAATATGAAAGGTGCCTGCTGGTGGAATCTCTCAGGCAGCAGGTGGGAGAGCTACAGGAGGAGGTGGCTAGGTTGAGGAGCATCCGAATCCACGAGCAATTCCTGGACAGTGTCCATGTGGAGACAGCTGAGATAGCTGTCCCGGTACACAGGACTGCTGATACACCACTGGTGGAGGAGGAGATGGCTCAGGGTGGACACTGGCAGCTGGTTACTTCTGGCAGCAGGCAGTGCTCCACCCCTGCTCCGAACCCTCCCACCGTGGTAATAGGTAACCGTTATGCTCTTCTTGATACAGGAGAGAAGGAATCACCCCCTACAGTAAAGGAGGAGAAGCCTCGTACCCCTAAGGCTGGGAGGTCTGCTGCCACCACTGCGAATAGGAAACGTAGGGTAGTGGTGGTCAGAGACTCTCTGCTGAGGGGGACGGAGGCGCCCATCTGTCGCTCTGACAATTCATCTTGGGAAGTATGCTGCCTGCCGGGGGCCCGTATCCGAAATGTTATGGAGGCATTGTCGAGGATTATCCAGCCCTCTGACTACTACCCCATGCTACTCATCCATGTGGGCACAAATGATACTGCGAGGTGTGACACTGAGCGGATCAAGAGTGACTACAGGGCTCTGGGAGTACGGGAGAAGGAGGTTGGAGCGCAGGTGGTATTCTCTTCGATTCTTCCTGTCAAAGGTAGGGGCCCGGGCAGAGACAGATGCATCATGGAGGTGAATGCCTGGCTGCGAAGATGGTGTTGCCAGGAGGGCTTTGGCTTCCTCGACCACGGGATGCTATTTGAGGAAGGACTGCTAGGCAGAGATGGCGTTCACCTTTCAAGGAGGGGAAAGACCCTATTTGGACACAGACTGTCTAACCTAGTGAGGAGGGCTTTAAACTAGGTTCGACGGGGACAGGTGAGCAAAGCCCACAGGTAAGTGGGGAACATGGAGACCTGGGAGATGGGTCGGAAACAAGAGGGAGTGTGGGCTATAATGGGAGAGAAAAAGGAGGGTCAGGGCAAAACTGGGAGGCAAGAGCGAACCAGTATCTTAGATGCCTATATACAAATGCGAGAAGTATGGGTAATAAGCAGGAAGAACTGGAAGTGCTAATAAATAAATACAACTATGACATTGTTGGCGTCACTGAAACTTGGTGGGATAATACACATGATTTGAATGTTGGTGTGGATGGGTACAGCTTGCTCAGGAAGGATAGACAGGGGAAAAAGGGAGGAGGTGTTGCCTTATATATTAAAAATGTACACACTTGGACTGAGGGGGAGATGGACACAGGAGACGAAAGTGTTGAGAGTCTCTGGGTTAGGCTAAAAGGGGTAAAAAACAAGGGTGATGTCATGCTCGGAGTCTACGACAGGCCACCTAACCAGGTGGAAGAGGTGGATGAGGCTTTTTTTAAACAACTAACAAAATCATCCAAAGCCCAAGCTTTGGTGGTGATGGGGGACTTCAACTATCCAAATATATGTTGGGAAAATAACACAGCGGGGCATAGACTATTCAACAAATTCTTGGACTGCATTGCAGACAACTTTTTATTTCAGAAGGTTGAAAAAGCTACTAGGGGGGAAGCTGTTCTAGACTTGATTTTAACAAATAGGGAGGAACTCATTGAGAATTTGAAAGTAGAAGGCAGCTTGGGTGAAAGTGATCATGAAATCATAGAGTTTGCAATTCTAAGAAGGTGTAGAAGGGAGTACTGCAAAATAGAGACAATGGATTTCAGGAAGGTGGATTTTGGTAAGCTCAGAGAGCTGATAGGTAAGGTCCCATGGGAATCAAGACTGAGGGGAAAAACAACTGAGGAGAGGTGGCAGTTTTTCAAAGGGACACTATTAAGGGCCCAAAAGCAAGCTATTCCGCTGGTTAGGAAAGATAGAAAATGTGGCAAAAGACAACCTTGGCTTAACCACGAGATCTTGCATGATCTAAAAAATAAAACGGAGTAATATAAAAAATGGAAACGAGTACAGATTACAAAGGATGAATATAGGCAAACAACACAGGAATGCAGGGGCAAGATTAGAAATGCAAAGGCACAAAATGAGCTCAAACTAGCTACAGGAATAAAGGGAAACAAGAAGACTTGTTATCAATACATTGGAAGCAAGAGGAAGACCAAAGACAGGGCAGGCCCAGTGCCGGCGCAACCCATTAGGCGACCTAGGCGGTCGCCTAGGGCACTGCTATTTCGGGGGCGCCGGCGCCCTGTCCATCCGTGCAAATTTTGGGGCGGGACCTTCCGCCGCCGCTGTCGGGGGCGGCATTTCGGGGGCAGGACCTTCCGCTGCCTAGGGCGCCGGAAAAGCTGGCGGCGCTCCTGGGTAGGTCCACTGCTCAGTGAAGAGGGAGAAACAGTAACAGGAAGCTTGGAAATGGCAGAGATGCTTAATGACTTATTTGTTTCGGTCTTCACCGAGAAGTCCGAAGGAATGCCTAACATAATGAATGCTAATAGGAAGGGGGTAGGTTTAGCAGATAAAATAAAAAAAGAACAAGTTAAAAATCACTTAGAAAAGTTAGATGCCTGCAAGTCACCAGGGCCTGATTAAATGCATCCTAGAATACTCAAGGAGCTAATAGAGGAGGTATCTGAGCCTCTAGCTATTATCTTTGGAAAATCATGGGAGATGGGAGAGATTCCAGAAGACTGGAAAAGGGCAAATGTAGTGCCCATCTATAAAAAGGGAAATAAAAACAACCCAGGAAACTACAGACCAGTTAGTTTAACTTCTGTGCCAGGGAAGATAATGGAGCAAGTAATTAAGGAAATCATCTGCAAACACTTGGAAGGTGTAAGGTGATAGGGAATAGCCAGCATGGATTTGTAAAGAACAAATCGTGTCAAACCAATCTGATAGCTTTCTTTGATAGGATAACAAGTCTTGTGCATAAGGGAGAAGCGGTGGATGTGGTATACCTAGACTTTAGTAAGGCATTTGATACGGTCTCGCATGATATTCTTATCGATAAACTAGGCAAATACAATTTAGATGGTGCTACTATAAGGTGGGTGCATAACTGGCTGGATAACCATACTCAGAGAGTTGTTGTTAATGGTTCCCAATCCTGCTGGAAAGGCATAACAAGTGGGGTTCCGCAGGGGTCTGTTTTGGGACCGGCTCTGTTCAATATCTTCATTAACGACTTAGATATTGGCATAGAAAGTACGCTTATTAAGTTTGCAGATGATACCAAACTGGGAGGGATTGCAACTGCTTTGGAGGACAGGGTCATAATTCAAAATGATCTGGACAAATTGGAGAAATGGTCTGAGGTAAACAGGATGAAGTTTAACAAAGACAAATGCAAAGTGCTCCACTTAGGAAGGAACAATCAGTTTCACACATACAGAATGGGAAGAGACTGTCTAGGAAGGAGTACGGCAGAAAGGGATCTAGGGGTTATAGTGGACCACAAGCTAAATATGAGTCAACAGTGTGATGCTGTTGCAAAAAAAGCAAACATGATTCTGG
>QXTE01000124.1:4769130-4786381 GCA_003942145.1 Platysternon megacephalum | reverse complement strand
GATCGAACTAAGGTACTTCGACTTCAGCTACGCGAATAGCGTAGCTGAAGTCGAAGTACCTTAGTTCGAACTAACGCGACTTACCTCGCGTCCGCGCGGCGCCGCGATCGAAGTTCGCGGCTCCTACTTCGAACTCCGGTACTCCGCTCGCCCTGCAGGAGTACCGGAGTTCGAAGTAGCGCGTTCGGGGATCGATCTATCGCGTCCAGACGAGACGCGATAGATCGATCCCCGATACTTCGATGGCTACCCGCCGATCCGGGCGGGTAGTCTGGACGGGGCCTAGGAAAAAGTTCCTAACTGTCAGGGTGGTTAAACACTGGAATAAACTGCCTAGGGAGGTTGTGGAATCTCCATCTCTGGAGATATTTAAGAGTAGGTTAGATAAATGTCTATCAGGGATGGTCTAGACAGTATTTGGTCCTGCCATGAGGGCAGGGGACTGGACTCGATGACCTCTCGAAGTCCCTTCCAGTCCTAGAATCTATGAATCTATGAATAAGAGTTACAGCTGTGGTGGTAGATAGGCTTCACCTGATTACCTGCAGCCCATGCTGCACTTCTCTCTTCAGGTAATTTTGTTATGTGGCTGTTTCTGCCAGGATGTTTCTGCCAACAAGCAATGGGGGACTGGCAATAATATTATGTATCACTGTATTACACTCCCCTCTTTCATGTACCTCAGGTCACCACCCTGCTGAAGCACAGGCCAGAGTTTGGTCTTTTCAGAAAAGTATTACATAGAGCAGGGGTGGCAAACTTTTTGGCCTGAGGGCCACATCGGGATTACGAAAGTATATGGAGGGCGGGTGTAGTGTATTAAATTGCTCCCCGTAGGAATATGCTACTTACGGTGTACTACTTACAGCTGCCGGTCTGGGTGCTCTGAGTGGCATGGTGTCATAAACAGATAGTTAAGGGTTAATGCCTCTTTTACCTGTAAAGGGTTAAGAAGTTCACCTAGCCGAGCTGACACCTGACCAAAGGAACCAATGGGGGGACAAGATGTTTCAAAAGGAAGGAGGGAAGTTCCTTTTGTCTTGGGTCAGTTTCAGTTCTGGCTGGAGAGGAAAAGGAATCAGGAATCAAACAGGGTAGTGAGTAGTAGAGAAGGAATAAATTAGCTTATGTTTATTTCCTTTTGTGACTTCTGTTTGCAATAGAGAGGGAATCAAATTGGGTTTTCTTTTGTGTACTTTAAGTTTTTATGCCCAGAGAAAAATCCTCTGTGTTTTTGAATCTGTTGTTTGTGAGATCAGCTTGTATGCTATCTCCCAGAGGTTTTTTTCTTTTACCTTTCTTTTCTTTAATTAAAAGCCTTCTTTTTAAGAACCTGATTGATTTTAACTTGTTTTAAGATCCAAGGGGGTTGGATCTGGACTCACCAGGAATTGGTGGGGGGAAAGCAGGGGGATGGTTAATTTCTCCTTGTTTTAAGATCCAAGGGTTTGGATCGGTGTTCACCAGGGAATTGGTGGAGGAGTCTCTCAAGACTACCCAGGGAAGGATTATAGTACTTGGGAGGGAAAGATTTTGGGGGAGAAGACAGAGTTTCCCAAATGACTCAAATATTTGGGTGATGGCAGCATACTGATCTAAGCTGGTAATTAAGCTTAGGAGTTCTCATGCAGGTCCCCACAGCTGTACCCTAAAGTTCAGAGTGGGGGTGAAACCTATGACACATGGTAAGGGGGCAAGGAGGTTGGATAAGGGGCAGGGGGTCCTGGGGGGCAGTCAGGGGACAGGGAGCGTTTGGATGGGGCAGAGGTTCCGGGGGGGGGCCGGTCAGGGGACGGGGTGGTTGGATAGGCATGAGAGTCCCGGGGGGCCTGTCAGGGGGAGGGGGTGTGGATAGGTGTCTGGGCATTCAGGGGACAGGGAGCAGGGGGGCTGGATAGGGGGTGGGGTCCCAGGGCGGTGGCTAGGGGTGGGGGGTCTCGGGAGGGGGCAGTCAGAGGACAAGGAGTGGGGGGGGGCTGGGTGGGTCGGGGGTGCTGAGGGGGGCAGGAAGTGGGAGGGGGCGGATAGCGGGGGGGGCAGGCTGCTTGGGGATGCACAGCCTTCCCTACCCGGGTGTAGAGTATTAAATTGCTCCCCATAGAAATGTGCTACTTTCAGTGTACTACTTTTGGCTGCCAGTCCTGGTGCTCCAATGCGGAGCAATTTAATACAATTTAATACACTACACCCTACACTACACTACAGCCCTGCCGCCCAGAGTGCTGGTGGCACGGTGAGCTGAGACTGCGGGGGAGGGGCCAGGGGCTAGTTTCCCTGGCCAGGAGCTCAAGGGCTGGGCAGGATGGTCCCGCAGGCCGGATGTGGCCCGTGGGCCGTAGTTTGCCCACCTCTGACATAGAGTGAAAGCTCAGAGCTATGGTATGCGAAACCCTGAACTGAGATGTTAATCACTGCTGCCAGTCAGCCTCAGAGAGAGAACCTGACAATTTTTTAGTGAACATATAATTAATACATCCATAAATGTTTGCAAACAGTATTTGGAATACTTCTGAATAACTTCTTATGTAAGCAGGGTCAGAATGAACTCTTCCCTGTCATCTAATGATGCACTGGGAGAAAAGACTTCAGGAGCAGACTGTGTTTGCATAGACACACCTACTCGCCTAAGTGTGCAGCATGAAGGAACTGCTTTGCCAAAATGATAAATTTTGGGGTTGCAAATCATTCTAGTATACGAATGCACGGGTAATGAAATGTAGGACATGCACACCAAAATGATCAAAAGCAATAGTGCCAATATGAGTCTCCACCTGAAGGATCTGGCCCTGCACAATCTCCTTCACAGAGAGGATCTGTGCCCCTGCACCCTGAGAAAAGAGAGCATCTACCCCAGCAGTGACATTGAAGCCATGGCTCAAGAAGGCTTCCTCTTCCCATTCCTTCAACCAGTTCCCTGCCTATCAGGGTCTGAGTGTATCTCTTATAAAAGGCAACATGAGCCCATTTTTTTTCTGTGAAATTCAAAGAGTTGTGCCATTTTATGACCATCCTGGCATCCATTTAATATTTAGCAAGCCAAAGTTGAGCAGCACCATAGAGACTAGAAGGAGAGAGCCAAGCAGCAGAGAGAAACAATAGGAAGCAGAAGTACTTAGAACAAAATGAGCCATGGGGT
This sequence comes from Platysternon megacephalum, assembly GCA_003942145.1. Taxonomy (NCBI): domain Eukaryota; kingdom Metazoa; phylum Chordata; order Testudines; family Platysternidae; genus Platysternon; species Platysternon megacephalum. The sequence continues at coordinate 4,783,245 of QXTE01000124.1, read as the reverse complement.
AGGGGAGAGTCTATCTATCTTGAACAATCCCCACATGCTATCTCACCATGGCTCAACAACTTTTTAAGATGGAACTGTTTCCTATGGTCAACCAAGGTGTCTCTCAAGACAAGGGCACCTCCCCCTCTGTTTCCTCTGCAGGGAGGTGCTCCTCAAACTCCAGGACTCACTTCTGCCTAGGCACAAGTGATGGGGTCACAACAGAGGGTACCACTAGGGGAACACCTATTTCCCCCAATTTGTGCATCCCTCTGGGGCTTAGGCATCTGACTCTGGCATGGGACTACATTGCACTTGTCCAGAAATAGAAACATAAGCACCTAGGGAACTTTTACCACACAAACTTAGGCACCTACCCTGTGTGGGGGTAGATGAGCAGCAGTTTTGTGAATCCTAGTAGGGCCTCATTCTGGGGTGTAGGCACCTAAAATGGCAGTAAAGTGCTTAAGTCCTTTTGTTAATCTGGCACCTGAACTAGAACCCACAAGAGGCATGATGGCAGCTCAGGCAATGCAGATTAAGGTCAAGTTGACTTCAGTTGAAGTGCGTTGATTCACATCTAACTGACCCAAAACATTTTGATTCTCTCAGTGGAAAATATAAAAGTGGTTTCTAAATTGCACCAAGTAAGGAGACAGTGGAGAGCTGGCTCCAGAGTCAGGGAAGTGAAAGTGGCTCCTCCTCTCAGCTCCATCCAGCTTTATTAAAGAGCATTGAACCTCACAACACTAGGTAGCATTTTTCACCCACTGTGCATAGCTATTGTTAATTACAAAAAGTGCAAGGTCTATAATGTAAGTGAAACCCAAAAGGAGTCCTGGACTAGGTGACAAATAAGCTGGAAGTATCACTGCTTGAAGACTGACGGATACATTAGCATTGTGACCAATATGGCCACAGTTTGAGAGTGTCTGTGAGCACTGCAAAAGAACTAGAAAGTGAAATTGAACTGAGCCAGTTCTGTTTCTAATGTCCAAGCTGTGTGAAATGCAAGTAATAAATAGAGAATAAATGCTAAAAAGGAAATTCAATTTTTATATTATTATTATTATTTTATTATTAATTAAACAAAGGTTCTATTAGTAATACAGATGAAGAGTTTTTTAAAATGTTTGACATTCTCTTTAGGAATAATAGAAAAATTGTGAGACTTTAAAACAAAGCATATAGAAGCTGTTATTTTATATTCCTTTCCTGAGTGATAAGCACCATATAGTATTATCTATAGCTTTTATGTGTCCTTATCAGCCCTTTTCATTGATTTACTGATTATTCTCCTTTTACTCTAATTTTTATGTCAGAAACCAGAGTATAACATTATTGTCCCTTTTCTCCCTGCTTTTATGCAAGAGGGAGTTAGGGATTCACCATAGCAAATGCAGTCACCCACCAGACAGCTCTTTGCAATGTGAGTTCTGAATCCTATAGAAGAGAAGGAAGAGCAGAAATATGGAAGGCCAGTCGGACAATAACCAGTGTCTGTGCTTTAACATCACTGCCCAGCAGAGAAAACATTGCTCATTGTTACTGGCTGACATGTTAGAATGTTTTATCCGTGCTAGTCCCAATTCTGAAATAAAGGAGAACACAGCATGGGGAGGATATTAGATTAATATAATGGATAGGTAGCTAAAAGGAATTGCCAGCCAGATGAATTTGATAAACAATGGCATTTTCTGGAGTACATGTTATACAACAGGTCTCAAAGAGCTAATTTATTGCTATAAATATAATCGTGAAGAAGAACTATGGTAACAAACATAAAAGACAGAGCTTCTTCCATCAGATTTTTAAATATTCATTTTAATAATTGCAAATATGCATGACATTCTTGCCAGACACAGAAGGAAAGGCTATCAGGAAACTGATGAAGGGATCTGAAAACAATGATGAACATGTCAGTCATTTGTTTATTTTTTAAGGAGACAACAAAGATATGCTAAACGAGTTTAAAGAAGATGCTTTCCACGGTGGAGTCCGGAGCATGGAAGGATGCCTAACTGAGGGAGAGAACTCTGTTCCCAGTTTTTGGCTGGGGAAGGATAGATAACAGTCTTTAGGAGATCTCACAGTCATTGATTAGTAAGATAGAGTCTACATTGCTGTGGCAATTGCTTTAGAGAGGAACTTGCCAACACTTATGCCTTAGAAAAAAGGGACTAAGAGCCAGATAAAAAGGAGAGAAATTGTCAAGTATGTGGAGGTTTAAAATAAATGGCAATTTGTTGCCTATGTTTGTCAATACCCAGAGTAATTGTCAGAGTGAAAGGTGATGTGAACTAGATTCTCAGATTCAAAATGATTAGCAGCCTTAGTTTACTGGAAAAGACCTCTACTGAATCTCTCTTTGGTTTTGTATTCTACTTGTTGGATTTAAAATGCTAGCTGTGTGTGCCAAAATTGTATCCGCTATTGAGAAATTACATATAGCAACCCTGATTTTCTACTGCCTTGCAACTTATATAGCCATTTATACCTGTGTAAAATGGGAATAACCTGCTAGCAAATCAGAATGGCAACATTTTATACAGATGTAAGTGACTATATATGATTCAAAGCTGTGGAGACACACATACATGACAGATTGCAAAAACTAGGCTTATTTAGCCTGAAAAAGATAGAATTAAAAGGTATTTAAGAAGTATTGAATTTTAAGGAAATATATGGAATAGTTTCAGACAACATTGTAAAAAGTCCATTATTCTGTCTTCTGTGATCCACAAAACCCATACTTGGTTGCCTCCCTGTAGGTACCTAAATTTAATTGGCACCTAATTTATTTTCCTGTGGGCATGTGCACTGCAGCCTCATTCTAGGAGCCCTGGTGTCTGTGTCCTGCCTAAATCCCAGAGTAAGTCACAAACCAAAGGAAGAGGGGTGTTCAGTTATCTAACTCCAACGGTTAGATGGAATTGTTGGTTCTGTTTCGGGTTGTTTTGGATCTTGGCATGGACTTGGAAAATGTAAAAAGGCATATCAAATATTTTGAACACCAGGAAAAAGAATTAGTGTTACACACTGTAGCAGAGGGAATTGATGGTTTGGCTCAAGAAGAAAGATTTATCATTTTTAATTTTCATGACATTGCTCGTTTGTTCAAACACAGGACAAAATTAATGAGTTAATTGAAATAAATAATAAAGAGGCGAAAGAACAACAGATTGATTTTGATCATATTACTAGCAATCCACATACCCACAAGAGAATGGAGAGGCTGAGAGAGCTGTACAGACAACCAAGAAAATTCTACAGCAGGAAGATCCATTCCTTGCTCTTCTGAGCTACAGTTCAACAGTTACCGGATATAGTCCAGCTCAACTCCTGATGGGAAGGCAACTCAGAACTACTGTTTTGATTTTGGAGAAGAATCTATCTCCAAACTGGCCAGACATTAAGAGAATAGCAAAATCAGTTAAAAAGGCAAAAAGAGCTTATGCACACTTTTACAACTGACATCACTCAGATAATTGCTAGATTGTGAACGTGATGACCATGTTTACGTCAAACTGGATGGAGAAAAAGGATGGAGAACTCCAGTTGTCATAAAAAAAAATTAATCATCCTAATCATATGTGATTGAGACTGACAGTGGAGAGTTCAACGGAAACCATCAATATCTTCAGTTTGTTCCTCAGAAAGAACAATCAACAGAGCAAACTCTATAGATGGTGGACGCAGATCAAGAAAAAGAATCAGACTCCAAACTGACCAGAGACCGTCATTGTAACCAATGACAAACAGATGACCAAGTTGTTATGTGTTTGGGTTGTGTAATTAGAAAACCAGTATGATTAAGAAACACTTAGACTGATCCATATTGACCTTTAAAGATAGTGTGATCTGCAAATTTTGTAAAATGTTGTAAATTGTAGGAATGTAAAATTTAAAGGGGAAATGTAATGGAATGCTAAACACTATTATACTGTTCAGCCACTAAGTGGTGACATGTGTAACATATCTTACCTGAGCATACAACAGATATACCTGGCAGTGCATTAAAGTGTCTTAAAGGGCACACATGTTCATGTATCTCTGGGGTGGATGCTCCATAATCAGTCCATATTGGGGCTTCTAGGCACTTCACTGACTGGTTGAAGGGAAGCACCTGTCTCCACTTGGAATTCTCAGTTGTAAACCTTCTCCTGGAATTAGGTGCCTAAGTCACGTCAGCCATTTCTTGTGAAAAACCTGAGAGACAAACCGCTCCCCAAAACCTGTTATACGCAATGGCCAAGTGGTCAGGGCACTTAACTAAGATGCAACAGAGCCAGTTTCAATCTCTACTCTGTCTGATTGGTGCAGAGACTTGAACCCAGGCCTCCTGCTTCCTAGAAAAGGGCCCTGACCCTGTGTCTATGGGGTAAGATGGGATGGCTCTTTCAATCTCTCCTGCTGGGAGCCGTCAACTTTGTATAAATAAAACATTAATGGGAGCAAGGACTTAAACCTGACTGTCTCACATTACAGCTAAGTGATCTAACCCCTGGGCTATTGAGTATTCTGACCTTACTGGGGCTTGTACCAGGCCCGGTCTGGTAGATGTGCTCTGAGACCACTTACCAGATTGGGCCCTGCAGGGTAATGCCTAGTTTAAGAATCCTACTATGATTAGGCATGAACTAGAGTTCTAAGCAGTTCATTAGCTGTGGGATGGCATCAGAACTAAGGAACCTTTGAGTGCCCACTTGTAGAAACCTAGGCACCTATAGGGTTAGGTGGCAGCTCAGCATTGCTTTTGAGACTGTCAGTGCCACCTGAATTGTGGATGTAGGCACATAAAGAAGTAGTTAGGTGCCTAAGTACTTTTGTGAATCTAACCCTTACCCTAGTGTCTTTGGGATAGATCTTCCCCTCCACATCTGCAAGGAAAAGTGACAATGTAGTGAATTTTGACCAAGATACAAGGAATGGTGAGGCTGTGCCTGATCTGTGACACCTCCATCCCACACTAGTCAGCTCACTTTTGGAAGATCCTCTTTGTGTTAAACTAAGATAGTAATTTAAACTGAGATCCACAAATGGACTTGAGCACCTAAAGGCCTAAGGCCATTGGCTCCTCAAACCCTTACTCTGCTGCCACCAAGCTCTGTATACTTTATTCCTCTCGGGGAGGTGGAGTACAAGCAGCGCTGTATCCGTGGAGATACAGCGCTGTACGTGCCTTGCCAGTGTGGATGGGGAGTGAGTTACAGCGCTGTGGGCGGCTTTATTGCACTGTAACTTGCAAGTGTAGCCAAGCCCTTAGAGGTTTTTAAGGCCTGGCGTGACAAAGCCCTGGCTGGGATGATTTAGATGGTTTTGGTCCTGCATTGAGCAGGGGGTTGGACTAGATGACCTCCTGAGGTCTCTTCCAACCCTAATCTATCTTCTATTATTCTATGATTTTAAGTAATTATAAGGGATAGCAAACAGATCAAAGCAGATTACTGAGCAAATAAAGCAAACACACAAATTAAACTTAAAACAATAAAGAAACTGGCTACACGTTATAATTTCTCACCCTAAATGTTGTTTTAAGCCGATTGCAGAGATTCTTGAAGACAAACTGCTCTTTCTTGCAGTTTAGAACTCCAGATATTCCTTTCACAGCCCAGACACCTTCTAGCCTGGGTCCAATCCTTTCTTCCCCAGATCAGTCTTAGGTGTTTTCAGCAGTTATCTTGGATGAGGATTCAATGAAGAACTGACCCTGAGTAACTCACTTCCCCGCCTTAAATAGGATTTATATATGGTGGGAATCCTTTGTTTCCCAGTTTGATCCTCACCCTCTTTGTGGAAAAATAGTAGCAGTCTAAGATGGAGTCCAGTACCAGGTCACATGATCATAAATCCTCCAGAAGACTTTCCAGAAAGGTGGGAGATTAGCCTCTTCAAAGTCCTATTGTTCTTCTTAATGGCCCATTGACTAACCAGCCAGACTGATTGCATTTTGTCTGGTGAGCATTCCCCAGGTGCTAACCCACTTATTGTTACATTGTCAATATTCCTAACTTCATATACAGAAATGATATATGCATACAAATAGGATAATCACATTTAGTAAATCATAACCTTTCCAATGATATCTCACATGACCCATCTTGCATTAAATACAACTTAGTTATGCCATATTCATATCACAACAATCTCTAAGAAGAATACGGGGCATAGTGTCACAGCCTTGATGCCTAAATTTATGCCACACAAGTTCCCTACGTGCATATGTTTCTGCCACTGGGCATGTGCACAATGCCTCAGTCTAGGCATCCAGATGCCTATCTGATACCGAAGCCCCAGCATGATCCTCAAACCAGATAAAATTAGGAGTTCTGCTATGGGGTCTAATCCAGTAGGTGTGCTCAGAAAATGCCAAACTCTACAGAAAATGGTCAGAGGCAGGGGAAAGGCATCTGAGACTATCTGAGTTATGTCTTTTTGCCAAGTGGTTTGGAAACTCACCTGAGATGAGGGACACCCTATCTTTTTCTGGTTGATGTAGAAAAGAGATTTGAACATGAGTTTTCTACCTCTCAGGCAAGTGTCCTAATTACTGAACTCTTGGGTATTCTAACATGAGTCTCCCTAAATCTCTCCTGTTGTATCTGTTCCACTGTGTATAAATAATGAAATATGTATTCAGCCAGAGAGATAGAGTGAGAATGACTCTGTAGCCTAATAATTAATCACCTGAGAGGTGGGAAACTCAATTTATAATCTCTTGTCCTCAGCAGGCAGAAAGGAGAATGGAACTGGGTCTCCCACATACTGGGTGAGTTGTCTAACAATGGGGCTAAAAAGTATAAGGGTAGTCACCACCTAAAAATTAGATCTTGCAGCACCTATATCCCTTTGGGGAGTTGGGCCTTAGGCTCCTATTCAGACACTTCTTCACATTGAGTAATACCTTATTCCATGAGTATTTCCACTGGAGTCTATTCATGAAGTGATGCACTACTTAGTGTGAGTAAGGGTGACAGAATTGTCCCACATTTTTTTTAAATGAAAGCTTAAATTCTGCAGAAACATTGGGGATTCCAAAATTCTGTCTTTAAATCCATGTTGTAGCATTAAATTTGGTGGGTGTGGTTTTTTTCCAGTGTTCCACTTGGAACTCAGGATTGGGATCACCATTTTCAGTCATGCTCTTTCCTTTCCAAATAATGGTGCTCAGTTTGTGGTTCATTCTCTGAAGACCTGGAAAAATTCTTATAGGTCTGATGTGCCAAGTAAACAGCTATTTTGACACTGACAATTGTTTCTGAAGTTTCAGGCTTACTGCCCATGGCTGTATAATTTAAATTCCCTAACACTTATATATTTTCTGTGCCCAGCATGAAATGAAGTATTCATATTTGTGATAATCTCATTGGATAGGTCATTATAAGCGTAGCCCCTCCCCCATGGATTGGCTCAATTCTTCTTACTTTTGCCTGCTGTTTGGAGTGGCTTCTTCTCTCTCACTTCAGAGGTATGGATCCTGGGTTCTTTAACTTGGGGTTTGGGGCTTCCACCCAAGGGATAACGCTGCCTAGTGAATGGAACACAAGGGGTGCTGTCCCTTGGGAAAATATTTACTATCAAATAATGTACTAGGAGTGTAATCCAATACACAAGGAATACAATATGCACAATCCCCAAAGTAACCATTCAGCAACAAGGGAAGCTTTATTAGGTACAAAGGGTAGGGGAAAATGAAAGAATAGGAATAACTCAAATAATATAACATACATCAACAATGCCTTAAACCCTATACCTCCCAATCTTTACAACAGGCCTAAACCACCCAACATACTCCCGCACCTGCCTAGAATGAGTTGAGAATCAGTTCTTTAGTGGGTGAGGCAGTGCCATAATCGTTGGCCAGCTTAAACATCACAAACAGAATAAATAAATATGGCATTTCTTATAAGGCCTCCACCCCTAAAAGGATAATATTGTCCTGAGGCTCCCTGCTCTGGAGTCCAATGGAAAATTAGGCTGGTTCTTGGTAGCCTGACTGGAATTGCTCTTCAGTCTCCTGTGTTGCTGGTTCCTGTTGGACTGACACTTTTCAATGACCCAGTACCCACCAACAGATTTCAAGGTTTCTCTTTGGGAGGAATGGGAAGTTTGATAGGAACCTCCCATTCTCTGCCCGTTCCACTACAACAACAGCCAAAACCAAAATAAACCAAACCCTTTGTCTCTAAATTCTGGCTTATGACTGGTTCTTGTAGTAGCTTGGAAGTTGTTCATGTAGCCATTGCTGCTGTAGTCCATTGTGTAATGTATAATACCCTTGATATTTCCCTAAAAATTGAAGAATTCATCCTGTTGTTCCTGAACTTTTAGGGTTTTGTTCTTGTATTATTGTTAAAGAAGTTTTTGATGACTTGTGAAGTAAGAGAATACATTTATACTGAAGACTCAAAGCATTGTTCATTGTATCACTTAGCATACTATGCAAATTTCAAGCTCTTTAATGTATCCATTGATATGCTATTGCTGTTAGAGTACTGTGAAATCAATAAAGAAAAGATATAAATTAAAAAACTTCTTGTTACAGCCAATGTCCATTACATGATAGTTACATGGAAGTTATTGGATTTAAACAGCTTAACTTCAAAACTGGCTTGTAAAATTAAGTTTGATTTGAAATTTGTATTGGTCATCCCATTTTCACATCTGTTGGACACACTCGTTAATGTATCATACTAATTGTATGTTGCTCCTTTGTATGTGTTAACAATTACTGCATTTGAGTGTGCATATCAGAGAGAAAGAAAAAGAGACTGACTCTGTACTCCAGTGGTTAGGGCACCCATCATGGAGGTGGGAAAACCTGGGCTCAGACCCTTTTCTCCCATCACTTTTTCATTATTTATCCAGAGTGCAACAGCTTCAACAGGAGAGACTAAGGGAGTCCCACATGAGAATATTCTATAGCTTAGTGGTTAGAATGTCCTCCTGAGAGGTGGTAGATCCCTGTTCAAATTAGGATGACCATTTGTCTAGTTTTCAACCGGAACACACGGTCAAAAAGGGAACCTGGTGGCTCCGGTCAGCACTGCCAACCGGGCCGTTTAAAGTCCAGTTGGCGGATGCTGCCTAGCTAAGGCAGGCTAGTCCCTACCTGTTCTGACACTGTGCTGCACCCCGGAAACAGACAACAGGTCTGGCTCCTAGGCAGGAGAGCCACGGGCCTCCACATGCTGCCCCCCGCCCCTAGCACCAGCTGTGCACTGCCATTGGCTGGTTCCTAGCCAATTGGAGCTGGGAGGGGGAGGGGCAGTGCCTGTGGGTGAGAGCAGTGTGCAGAGCCGCCTGCACATCTCCACCTAGGAGACAGACCTACTGCTGGCTGCTTCCAGGGCACAGCGTGGTCCACAGTGCCAGGACAGGCAGGAAGACTGCCTTAGCACCCCCGCTGACCGGGAGCCGTTGGAGGTAAGCCCATGCCCGAACTATGTGCCTCAATCACCTGCCCCAGCCCTGAGCTCCCCCAAAGCCCTCACCCCCACACCCTAAGCCCCTGCCCAAGTCCAGAGCCCCCTCCCACACTCTGAATCCCTCATCCCCAGCCCCAGCCCAGAGCCTGCACCCACAGCCAGAGCTCTCACTTCCTCCTGCAACCCAACTCCCCGCTCCAGCCCAGAGCCCCCTTCTGCACTGTTATATCCTTGGGGGCAACAGTTTTAGGAAGAAATCACTGAAGACACAGAGAGCTGTAAACCTTGCAGCAGCCATTTATTTCCACACTCAGAACTAACCAACAGCCCAGCCAAACTGGCTGGGCTATCCCCTAATAATCTAACTCAGTTGCTATAGCAACACAAGGTTCTATTACCACGACAACCAAATACACAACATATCCCTCCCCCCTTAATAAGAATGTCCCCTAAATAAAACAAACACTAAACTAGAGAAGGAGGGTAGACTGCCTCCATTCCCGGCTAAACCCCGGGGATTATTTTGCCCCGTAACCGTGGGTTCGCCCTAGCTAAAGATCCAGCCGACGAGGAGGCCTTCTGTCTCTAGGTGGATTACGGTGGACTTCTGGTGTTGTTGCACCCGAAAGTGTCTTGGGCGCGGGCCCGACAATGGGCTCAGGGTTCGTAGGGCGAATGGGTGAAGATGGGGTATCAGCTCGTGCCGGGCAGAGGGGTATCTCTGCCGCTGGCAGTAATGGAGGGGAAAAGGCAGGAACAGGTGACTCTCGATTTGGTGTCTCGCCAGAGGTGGTGAAGTCAGGCAACTCAACAGAAGATGTGTCCTGAGGACTGGTATGACCTGGCAACAGCTGATCTACATGTCGCCGCCAGGTGAGATCCTCTGCAGTCCGGACTGTGTAGGAAACAGGTCCCGTTTGAGCGATGACAGTGGCAGGGACCCATTTAGCTCCAGAAGTATAATTCCGAGCCAAAACCGGCTGTCCTGGGCTAAGGGTTCGGTCTTTTGCTCTGGGTGCACGCCTGATGACTTGATTGTGCTGCTGACGTTGCACAATTTGTCGGGGTTCAGAAGGTTTCAGCAGATCAAAGCAAGTGCGCAGCTGTCGTCCCATCATTAGAAAGGCCGGGGATGCCTTGGTCGTAGCATGAGGTGTGTTTCTGTAGGATAGTAAGAAGGTGTCCAGACACTTTTGAATGGATAATTGACCCCTTGCCGATTTCAAAGCTTGTTTCATTGTCTGCACAAATCTTTCAGCTAATCCATTGGTGGATGGATGATATGGTGCTGAAGTGATGTGGTGTATCCCATTTGCCTTCATAAACCTTTGAAACTCCTGAGAGACGAACTGCGGTCCGTTGTCACTCACAAGTTGTTCTGGCAGACCAAAACGACTAAAGAGTCCTCGTAGTTTTTGGATAGTACTCTCTGCAGTAGTGGACTGCATTATAGAGACTTCTGGCCATTTAGAATGGGCATCTACCACCACCAAGAACATGCTTCCTTCAAGGGGGCCAGCGAAGTCAACGTGAATACGTTGCCACGGGTTTTCAGGCCAGTCCCATGGATGTAGGGGTGCCCACTGGGGTGCATTCCTCACACCCTGACATGACATACAAGCTCTTGCCTTCTCCTCAATAGCACTGTCCAATCCAGGCCACCAAAAATAGCTTTGTGCAATTTCCTTCATGCGCACCATTCCACAGTGACCGGAATGGAGCTGTTCTAACATCTGTGATCTCAGTGGTGGTGGGATAATGACACGTCTCCCCCACAACAAACAAGCCAGTTCTCACCCCCTTCCAGCAGCAAACAAGGTTTGTTTGTTTGTTTTTTTGTACCTTAACTTCTACTTCCTTCTGTTGCTGGGGCAGCACAGATATCCCATCCTCGTCGCCACGTTGTTATATCCTTGGGGGCAACAGTTTTAGGAAGAAATCACTGGAGACACAGAGTGCTGTAAACCTTGCAGCAGCCATTTATTTCCACACTCAGAACTAACCAACAGCCCAGCCAAACTGGCTGGGCTATCCCCTAATAATCTAACTCAGTTGCTATAGCAACACAAGGTTCTATTACCACAACAACCAAATACACAACATGCACCCTGAACCCCTCATTTCTGGCCCCATCCCAAAGCCCACACCCCCAGATAGAGCCCACACCCCCTCCTTCACCCCAGCCTCCTGCCCCAACCTAGTTAAAGTGAGGGAGGGTGGAGGAGAGTGAGCCACTGAGGGAGGGGGAATGTAGTGAGTGAGGGGCGGGGCCTCAGGGAAGGGGTAGGGCTAGGGTGTTTGGTTTTGTGCGATTAGAAAGTTGGCAACCCTAGTTCAAATACTTTCTCCCCCCTCCAGGAAAGAGGGTGAAATTGACTCTGTGTCTCCCATGCAAGTGCTGTAACCACTGGGCTAAAACTTATAAGAGAGGTACCACTTCTTCCTCCTCCTCCTGCTGCATTTTGAACTGGACCTGATCCAGTACGTATGCTCAGAGGCCTTCTACTGGATTGGGTCCTGCACATGACTCAGGCGTTCAGCCTCCTATCTTCCCCTGGATTGTGGGTAGCTCTGGGGCTTAAATGGGAGACAGGCATTTGGATGCCTAGAATGATGCTGCAGTGCACATGCCCGGAGCCAGAAACGTAGGTGAGTAGGGAGATTTTACCCTGCAAAACTTAAGTGCAGCATGAGTTTAGGTACTTACAGGGTTTGGAAGGAGTTTACTGGATCACAGTGGAGTCAAAACTGGGACTTTGGTACCTAAACTCAAGATGTAGGCACTTTATATCTGGGGTTTAGGCAACTTATCTTTGTGGATCTCACCCTTAGATATCTAAACACATGATTTCCAAGCAAAAAAAGAAATTTGTAATCTCACAATACTTGAAAATGTAGGATACGTCTACACTTGGAGCTAGGGAGTAATCCCAAGCTCATGTAGACATCTTTGCACTAGCGCTCATCAAGCTAGCACATTAAAAATAGTAATGTAGCCATGGTAGCATGGGCAGCAGTGAGCAGCACTATGGGCTAGCTACCCCAAGTACATACCCAAGAGTCCATGCAACTTTGTACTCAGGGCAGCTAGCCCACACCACTGTTTGCCGCTGCCCATGCTACCACAGCTACACTATTAGTTTTTGCAAGCTAGCTCAGATGAGAACTAGTGCAAGTATGTTTACATGAGCTGGGAATCACAACCCTACCTCCAAGTGTAGACATACCCTCAGATGCAGAAACCTAGGACTCCCATGTATCTTGGATGTGGAAAATTGTTCCCATAAGTTCAGTGGCTTGGTTGAGGTCCTGCTTGAAAACTAGTTCCAAAATGTCTTTCCTTTAAGCAGCAGTAATGCAAGATAATGTGTTCTTGTGCTGTCAGCTCCTCTGTCTATCATTGGGAGTTATCAGGATTTATAATTATATTCCAATTAGTACATGTGGTGAAGGTAAACTATACTGATGTAAAAGCCTATTATGTGATTTTTTTGTTTGTTTGCAATTTGTTGTCCTCTTGTTCTGAGTTCAGCTACAGGAGCTGCACCAACTCTGTGAATGTATTGTTATGTATGAGCCTGAGAAGTCTCAGCTTAAACAAGTTTGACTGCCTTGGTGATGTTATACTATATATTAGATGGTAAAGAAAACTAACTCTCTCAGGACCAGAGAACTTCTACTCTTGAATGAGATTAATTGATTTAATAATCTTTGGATGAGATTAAGTCATTTAATGATATATTAATTGGTCCAATAGCCATCCAGATGGAATTGTCATCCATCTAGGTTTTTATACCATGCTTGTCACCAAGGTATTTGAGCATCTGTACAGTCCATCTTTAGCAAACCAACTCAGAAGGTATATCTACAATAGTGCAGATAGAGGAAAAAAATCAGTTGAAATTATAATTCTATTTGGACATATCAGTAATAACCCTAAATTTCCTCTTTCATGCAACCCAAGTGGTAAACAGCTTCATCGGTTTTAACTTGTTCCAGATACTACCTCTCAAGATTATAATATCTAATGGCAGTGTTCCTCTCATTCTTTTCTTTAGTACTCCCATTCTTCCTTTATGGATCACCTAGCAATAAACCAAGCAATGAAAGCAGAAGCACAGCCCTTCAGATACATACATGTCATTCTGCAAGGACCAGGTCGAATGTAAATTACAGTCCTGCAATACAGTCTTCAAATATAAAATCATAGAATTGTAGGACTGGAAGGGACCTTGAGAGGTCATCTAGTCCAGTCCCCTGCACTCATGGCAGGATTAAGTATTATCTAGACCAGGGGTCTCAAACTCAAATGACCTCGAGGGCCACATGAGGACTAGTACATTGGGCCGAGGGCTGCATTTACTGACACCTCCCCCCTGCCGCCCTTGGCCCCACCCCCACTCCACCCCTTCCATGAGGCCCCGCCCCTGCCCCACCTCTTCCCACCCCTTCCCTGCCCCCATTCCAACCCCTTCCCCGAAATCCCCACCCCAACTCTGCCCCCCTCCCTGCCCCCAGGGGGCACAGGAGGGGTGTAGGGTGTGGCGGGGGCTCAGGGCAGGGAGTTGGGGTGAGGGGTGCAGGAGGGGGTCAGGGTGCAGGGTGCGGCAGGGGGCTCAGGGCAGGGGGTTGGGGTGCAGGAGGAGTGCGGTGGGGGTTCAGGGCAGGGGGTCAGGGTGCAGGGTGCAGCAGGGGGCTCAGAGCAGGG
>QXTE01000124.1:4757014-4768871 GCA_003942145.1 Platysternon megacephalum | reverse complement strand
GGGGCGCAGGGGTGTGTGTGGTTGTTGCTTCAGGCACCGCCCCCAGCAGTTCCCATTGGCCACAGTTCCCCATTCCCGGCCAATGGGAACCGCTGGGGGCGGTGCCTGAAGCAACAGCCACACACACCCCTGCGCCCCTCCTCCCCCAGGTTCCAGCCGATTCCCGGCGCGGGGGCAGGGCAGGGCAGGCAGGCAGCCGCTCTAAGTAAATGTTGGAGGAGGCCGGGGGGGCCGTGAGGAGCTCGCGGGCCGCATGCAGTAGCCCTGCAGGCCGCGTGTTTGAGACCCCTGATCTAGACCATCCGTGACAGGTGTTTGTCTAATGTTCTTAAAAATCTCCAATGATGGAGAATCCACAACCTCGGTAGGCAATTTATTCCAGTGTTTAACAATCCTGACAGTTAGGAAGTTTTTCCTAATGTCCAACCTAAACCACTCTTGCTGCAATTTAAGCCCATTGCTTTTTGTCCTACCCTCAGAGGTTAACGAGAACAATTTTTCTCCCTCCTCCTTGTGACAACCTCTTATGTACTTGAAAACTATTATCATGTCCCCTCTTAGTCTTCTCTTCTCCAGACTAAACAAAGTTTTCATGCTTGCTTAAAACACTCCTGCTAATACATCCCAGCATGATGTTCATCTTTTCTACAACAGTGTTACACTGTTCACTCATATTTAGCTTGTGATCCACTATGACTCGCAGATCCCATTCCGCAGTACTCCTTCCTAGGCAGTCATTTTCCATTTTGTATCTCTGCAACTGATTCTTTCTTCCTAAGTGGAGAACTTTCCATTTGTCCTTATTGAATTTCATCCTTCAGACCACTTCTCCATTTTGTCCAGATCATTTCTAGTTTTACTCCTATCCTCCAAAGCACTTGCAACGCCTCCCAGTTTGGTATCATCCACAAACTTCATAAGTGTACTCTCTATGCCATTATCTAAATCATTGATGAAGATATTCAATAGAACCGGAACCAGAACTGATCCCTGCAGGACCCCACTTGATATGCCCTTCCAGCTTGACTGTGAACCACTAATAACTACTCTCTGGGAACTGTTTTCCAACCAGTTATGCACCCACCCATCTAGATTGTATTTCCCTAGTTTGTTTATGAGAAGGCCATGCAAGACAGTATCCAAAGTCTTACTAAAGTCAAGATAAACCATATCTACTGCTTCCCCCATCCACATGGCTTGTTACACTGTCAAAGAAAACTATTAGGTTGGTTTGACACAATTTGCTCTTGACAAATCATGCTGACTGTTACTTATCACCTTATTATCTCTTAGGTGTTTGCAAATGGATTGCTTAATTATTTCCTCCATTATCTTTCTGGGTACTGAAGTTAAACTGACTAGTCTGTAATTCTCCAGGTTGCCCTTATTTCCTTTTTTATAGATTGGAACTATATTTGCCCTTTTCCAGTCCTCTGGAATCTCTCCCATCTTCCATAACTTTTCAAAGATAATCACTAATGGCTCAGATATCTCCTCAGTCAGCTCTTTGTGTATTCTAGGATGTATTTCATCAGGCCCTGGTGACTTGAAGACATTTAACATGTCTAAGTAATTTTTAACTTGTTCTTTCCCTAGTTTATCCTAGATATATCCTAGATCTTGTCACACTGGGGGCCAAATTCAGTCTTTGTTGTCCAACACTGCTGCCAAAAAATTAATGGATTACACTACCGTACAAGGGATTAATGTGGTTTTTTTTCATGTGCTAAATCTCCTTTACCCACAGCAGGGCACCTCATTTTTGTTCTGTGAACTTTGCTTAAGCCAGGATACCCTTGCTTTTGGAAAAAGGTTAATTACATTAATCATGCAAATGGATTTTATATAATTCCTAAAATGAAAGAAATTTAAAAAAAAGAACAATGTATTTCTCACAATAATAGTGAGCTTCTTAGTCTTGTTTCATCTCTGGATAAATAATTAAACTAAACATTTTTCTCAAGAGCATCCCAACTATAGCTATTCTTTGTCTTAAAGGGAAAAAAAATGTTCTGGGTCTTTAGTGAGTCATTTTGGAATAGTATGTGCATCCCATGTGATGAAGAGCTCACTCTGTATGTATATATTATTGCTGAAGAATGGAATTATTGCTGTAACAAAATCACATATCAGCAGATTAATTAAATTTTATATATTTTCCTATGCTTGCTTTACAGTGGAGCTAAGTTGGTCAAGAACAACAAATGCATTTATATATACTAACACAAACACACAAACAAATTCTGAATGCAGTCTGAAAATACCATTCGAAGAGGCTCATTTTAAGGGATAACATAGTATTCATTGAGACAATGAGGCAAAACTTACATATTTTTACAAATAACTTTAAGAATTATAAAGTCAAATGCTCAAAATGTAACAGGTGACTGGTATTTAAAATGTAAAAGAGCAAGTCAATCATTTTGCATCTTTATGTTTAGCTTTGCCTATCTGAAGATTCTGAATTTAATTGAACAAAGTTGCCTATTGTATATAAGTTACCACCCTCCAAAACTGGATAAATTAAATTTGCTGAAGCAAAGCAGACAGCCTCACAAAGAAAATTGTTTTTCTCCAAACTATTAAATGCTGGCTGTAAGCTAGAAAGCTTCTTTTATGCGTGAGTCATGATCACACAATTAGGACATTCACCAATTCAATTCATGCACAGGTGCTTCTAATGCAATTAAGGCCTGATTTGTCTATCATTTATTCCACTGGAAAACGTGTCTCTTTCAGAAGTTCTGATAAAGACAAGTCAGCTATTGAGGAATGTCTCTATAATGAACAGTGCCTGTTTTAGCAATCTGGGGAATTTTACAAATAATGCTGTATGGAAAAACCTTCAGGGATGGACACTCTGGTAACTAAATTCCCTTAACTCTTTTAAGCTGCCTAGCTGATTGAGACAAAACTGTCTGGCTTACGTCTGTCTGGAGAGGAGGAGAGTGAATTTCTGTGAACATTTAAGGCTCTGCATTTCCTATTTATGAGCTAGTTTTGTTTCATGCTTTAACACCAATGACTTTAAAAGATAAAATAGGTTACTAGACTAACTCTCAAAGTGTGGTTGTGGAAGCATGCCACTCTGCATGCAGGGAATAAATTATGCTTTAATTGCTACAGCCATGGTGACTTTAGCACTGAAGTTGAATATTATAAAAATGGTTTGCTTGTAAGTTATGTAAGAATGCTGTTTCTCCCCCCCCCCCTTTCTCATTGTTTGAAAGAAGTTTAGGAATAGAGCATTGTATCTGCAACTGTAGATAATTTCCCTGTGCAAAGGCCTCTCTGGGAAACATGGAGCTGGGCTTGATAGGGAAGTGTCAGTGGATTCTCCAGGCTCCTCACCCAAAGACTGTATATATATAGAACACCTACTGAGTACTCTCCAAAAAAAGCTATAGGTGGGGTAACTTTGTTCACCCATAGGTGCAGAAAGATTTTTATGTAGGGTCCTGGCTACCGGCCACACACGTGGAGTCCCAACTGCCGGCCCCACACCCAGGGTTCTGCACGTGGGGTCCTGGCTGCTGGTCCCACATGTGGGGCTCTGCTACTGGCCCCATGCTTGCCCCCAGCCGTGACCCCAGCCTCAGCCCCTTATCCCTATCCATGTTCTTTCCCCCTCCCAACCCCGGAGACACGGCCCTGCTCCTAGACTCAGCTCTGGGGAGGTGGGAGGTGAGGTAAAAAGTTTGGGGATAGTTTTGCTGGCTTTCAGCATCCCCACTATAAAAGAAGAAATATCTGCAGTGAGGGAAGAGCTGCAAGCCACTGGGATGCATGTCTCCCCTCAAGACCTCAAAAGGGTCCAGCTATCTGAGGTATTGAGCAATGAGTAGGATCTTCAACTCCCATTGAAATCAAGGAAGTATTAATCTTCTCTCAGTCTTGGGTCCAGGTCAGGTCAGCCCCTCCAGTCAAGTTCACACAGAACAGGTGGGGGAGCAGCCAGCCTTCCCTCATAACCTGTAGCTCATGGTTAGGGTACTCCCCCACCATGTAGGAGATCCCTAGTTCACATTCCCTATTCTCCTACTGCTGAGAAGGGATTTGAACAGGGATCTACTACCTCTTAGGGAAGTGCCCTACCCACTCAGCTATGAGACAGTCTGAGGGAGGCTTTCTCTATCTTGCCTGATGTAACAGTTACACTTTAATTGAATAATTAAATATTAATTGGGCTAGTACAAGGTCTAGACTGATTCTATAGCTCAGTGGTTAAGGCACTTACCTAAGTAGCAGTAGATCCTGTTCAAATCTCTTCTTCCCCCCCAGGAGGAGGTGAGACTTGCATTGGGGGTTTTCTCCATCCTGGGTGAGTACCCTAACCAGTGAGCTAAAAGGAAGGCCTGAGTGATCCTGCCTGCTGGCCACTTTGCTTCAGGCCCCACATGCAATTTAGGCAGCCAAGCACCTTTCTTCCCTCATTTTGTGGATCACAAGCACAGCTAGGCTCTTCCCTGATGCCTGTATTTAGGTATCTATCTCCAACAGAGGGACAAGGCTAGCACACATATATCTAGTCAGCATCTCCCATTGGTTGGCTCAGGCAGCTCACAACTTAGCCTACTGGTTTTGTGGATCCCAGCCTAAGGTACCAATCCCTCCCCATTCATTGTGTAGGAGCAGGATCCATGAAAATACATAGGCACCTAAGTTTTGGGTTTAGATGACTAAGTCCCAGTTTTGGCTCCACTATGATCCACACAACTCCTGCTGAACCCTGTAGGAGCCTAAACTCACTCAGCACCCAAGTTTTTCCCTAAACACCTATGTTTCTGCCTGTCTCTCTCTCTCTTTTGGACTCAAAGACTGGTCTAATAGTCATTGGGTCAGAGAAAGCAGCAGCAAGCAGGAGTGTGAATGATTCTGTAGCCTAGTGGTTAGGGCACCCAACTAAGAGATAGGAGGCTCTGGGTCCAGCGCCTCCCCCCTGACAGCATGATCCTATTCATGGATTGTTAAGCAGAGCTAGGCATCTCTCTGAGAGAGGGGTGGGGCTTAGTACACACCCCAGATATGAGCTTCTCCTACAGGCTAGCTTAGGGAACTCTCTGCCTAGTGTGCTGGCTTTGTGGATCACAGTCTAAGCCAGTGGTTTTCAACCAGGGGTACACATACCCCTGAGAGTATGCAGAGGTCTTCCGGGGGTACAGCAAGTCATCTAGATATTTGCCTAGTTTTGCAACAGTCTACATAAAAATTTCTAGTGAAGTCAGTACAAACTAAAATTTCATATAGACATGACTTGTTTATACTGACTTGTTCCGCTGAACTGTAAGTACAATATTTATATTCCAATTGACTATTTTATAATTTATGGTAAAAATGAGAAAGTAAACAATTTTTTCAGTAATAGTGTGCTGTCACACTTCTGTATTTATTACATCTGATTTTGTAAGTGTAAGCAGGGTCTGAATGAATGCTCCACTGACAGCTAGCTGAGAGGGGGAGAGACTTTCGGTGTGTTTATGTAAATATAGTTTGCTCCTGCTCTGCTTAGATATTCAGCAGATGTCAAAGTAATCAATTTTGGCTGGTGTAGGGTACGAATCGCTTTAGTACTGAATGCAGGGGTAGAGAAATGCTGTTGCCAAAATGTTGTAATTATTGTAGGAATACAGGGAAGCAGGTCTGTGCTTAACCTGCCTCAAATGGGGGGGGGGGGGGCACTTTCAGTTGAAAGGACCTCATTAAGCCAGAGGCTCGAATGCCAGAGCCCTGTGAAAGTAAGCGGACGGATGGACAGATGGACAGACCGTTCGTTCACAGAAAGAGCTAAATAGCCTTTATTAGGCGCCTCTTTTGTTCTTTTAAATGCTCTATCACTGAGAGCTAAAATCATTTGAAATGGAGTAGTGTCTCTGCCCAGCCTGCAAAGAGCTGAAGATCACTAAGAGACTGATGTGCAGAGGTCACAGCAGAGAGGTAGGTGTCTGCAGAAGGTGACTGATAGTCATCTGATGAACAAGTGGCTGGTGAGGTGATGAGCAAAGCGAGTGGCCAGCAGGGCGACTGGTGGAGAGGCACAGCGAGTGGCCAGCAGGGGGATTGGTGGAGAGGTGCAGCGAGTGGCCAGCAGGGTGGCTGGCAGAAAGGGGTGGCGGATGAGTGCCCGAGCAGCAGAGCGAGTAAAGTGCCTCCTTGCCTGCACCCAGGGTGGGAGGTGAACTCTGCAGATGCACCTTTAAACTCTGGGTCTGCACTGACCAAGGACAGCAACTGTGAGTGGGGTGCAGAGAAGGGACAGGCATGTTAAAGGGACTTTTGAGGGGAAAAGGACACTGCCCAACTTACTTGGGGGTGGCTCTTTTGCTCATGGTTTATGTTTATGAACCTGTTTGCAGTGTTTTCCCAAATTAACGCCGAGTTACTTCCCTCCTTTTATTAAAAGATTTTTTTCTACACTCAGACTCTGCTTGCGAGTGGGGAAGTATTGCCTCTCAGAGTCACTGAGAGGTGATGTGTAATTTTCACAGGTTACTGGGTGGGGGCTTGAGCCAGTTCTGTCTTGTATCAGTGGAAAGGAACCCCTAGATATTGAACCTGCCCCTGGTTGATGCTGGCTTCACCTGGAAAAAGGGTTATATTTTGGGGGGCTTGTCCGGGATGCTGGGTCAGTACCCCTCGCAAGCACTTCTTGAGTGATACACTAAGTTGGGAAAACAATTGTGTTTATATTTTGAGGAAATCACTGAATAATGGCTAATATATCAGGTTTGTTGGGCCCTGACTCAGCAGCCCCTAGCTCAGGGTCTGTGGCCTCAGCTGATGATTAAGCAAAAGCACTGGGGCAACCATTGGAAAAGGTGGTGTTGTCCCATGCTACGTCAATCTCCTATCATAAGTTAGGGTTATTTGCTGGGGGTCCCATCCCAATACCTGGGGAAGAGGAGTTTGGACCCTGGTTAGAACATACCACTGAAATGCTGCAGGAGTGGGCTGTACCAGATGCAGAAAAGCAAAGATGTCTAGTAGACAGCCTCAGTGGCCCAGCATTAGATGTGAAATGCACCCTGAAGCTCACTAACCCTGGGTCAATGTGAAGGACTGCCTAGAGGCCTTCGATCACACTTTTGGGAGTGTAGAGGGCTCTGAGGACAGTTATTGTAAGTTCCTTAATTCCTAACAGCAAAGGGGCGAGAAGGTTTCAGCCTAAATATAGATGCTGGAGAGACTGCTTCAGAGAACTGTCAGAAGGGCAGCAATGACTGTTGAGCAGATGTACCAGACCATACTGGCTCAAATGGTAAGAGGAATTCAATATCAGAATCCGATTCTACTTCATCTCTGGTTAACAGAACGACAGGAACGTCCCCCGAGTTCCTCCCAGCTGATAAAAGAGGTCAGAGAGGAGGAAGAAAGGCAGGCTGCCAGTGAGTTTTGGGAAGCCCAACCATCTGAGCCAGTCAGCACAGCACCCCTGCAGTAAGCCAGTGTACTGATGGTGGGCACCGGAGACGAACTTGCCCAACAAGTGCAGGTCCTAACAGAACAGAAAGCTGAGCTGCAAAGTACCATTGACCAAGAAAAGACTTCCAGGTATAAGGAGCCTCTGGCTGTGGCAATGGAGTAGTCAGCATTTAGAGCCACCATCCCACCTGAGCGAAGGGGGAAAGGACAATTCTTCTGCTACCAGTGTGGTCAGGATAAACACAGTGCTGCCAAGTCGTAATGAAGAAAATCCCTCCTTGGTGTATGGAATGCCGTGAACCAGTTGGGAGGGATCAAAGAACTGCCGAAGGTTCTGGGGACAGGGGCCACCCAGGCCCACAAGACTTGAAGGCTCCCCTGGAAAAGACTGTCCAGCTGGGATCCCCTCAGGACTGATAGGGCCCCGAGCAGAGGTCACTGTGAGGATTGAAGGGGCAGAATGTAAAGCAGTGCTTGATGCTGGATCTCAAGTGATGATTATATTTCAGGTATCAGAGGGGTAGCCGTGTTAGTCTGGATCTGTAAAAAAGCAAAAACGCATGCGTCTGACGAAGTGGGTATTCACCCACGAAAGCTTTTGCTCCAATACATCTGTTAGTCTTAAAGGTGCCACAGGACTCTCTGTTGATTATATTTCAGTCATTCTACCAATGGATGCTTAGGCACCTGCCTATACACCCACTGATAGGCCTTGGCCTGTGTGGCCTCAGCAGGGATGAATACCCCTACCAACGGTATGTTGTAGTGCATCTGGAATTTCCAGAGGAGGTTGCTGGGGTAAGAGAAGAGGTAGACACTGCTGCCTTCATATGCCCCGATCCTAAAGGAATCTCTGATGTGTTTGTGCTGATAGGGACCAACTCCAGTCTCTTCAAGGTACTCGTGGATTACTGCAGACAACGAGCTGGGGACCAATACCTAAACACCATGATGATCCATACACTTTGTGCTGACACTTATAGAAACATTTAGAGCACTAAAAAGGAGATGTCTGAGCTACCAATGGGAGCATTGAGGTACGCGGGCACGACCCCCTTTGATATGCCTGCAAGGACGGAGCAAGAAGTGCTTGTCATGAGTACCTGGCTGAAAGGCAGTAAAGGGGCATTAGCAATGGTAGAGCAGCCAGCTGAAGGAGAGCTCCCTGAAGGAGTGCTGGTCCCCAGTGGAGTCATAACCCTACTTGCTGAAGCTCAGGAAAAGGGGATTATACTGATTGCTAATGAAACAAGCCATGATGTTGCTGTGAGGCAAGGGCAGAAGATAGCAGACCTCTTTGAGCCTGAAACCATTATAAGACCCCAGTGTGAAACTCAAGTTCTGGCAATAGATCCTGCAAAGTTTGACTTTGGAGATTCGCTACTGTCTGAAGAGTGGAAGGATCGCCTGAGGAAGAAACTTTGTGAAAGATCTAAGGTATTCTCACTGCATGAGTGAGATGTGCAAAAGGAGTAGAGCACAACATCAGACTACATGACTCCCGACCCTTCAGGGAGAGATCTAGGAAGATTGCGCTCTCAGAGATGGAAGCTGATTGCAAATGGCATAATTACTGAGTCCTGCAGCCCGTATGCCTCACCCATTGTGGTGGTCCATAAAAAGAATGGACAAATCTGGATGTGTATGGACTACCGCACCCTGATCAGCCATACTGTAGTTGACCAGTATACCATGCCTCGAGTACAAGATTCCTTAGGATGTTTACTGGAAAGCCAGTGATTCTCAGTATTGGCTCTTCAAAGTGGATACTACCAGATCCCTCTGGGAGCAGAAGACAAGGAGAAGACAGCCTTCATCTGCCCATTAGGGTTTAATCAGTTTGAACAGATGCCTCAAGGGATTTCTGGAACACCTGCCACATTTCAACATCTTATGGAGAAAGTTGTGGGAGACATGAACTTACGTCAAGTCTTAATTTATTTGGATGACCTGGATGTAGTTGAAAGAACCTTGGAGCAGAAGAAAGTCGTCTTAAAGTGCTTGACAGGTTGGAGGCCTATGGACTGAAGCTTTCCATTGATAAATGCCAGTTTTGCAGAACATCAGGAAAGTGCATGGGTCACATCGTGTCCCAAGAGGGCATGAGTACTGACCTGGATAAAATAGAAGCACTCACTACATGGCCACGCCCAAGTAATTACAGAGAGCTTAAGACCTTACTCAGATTTAGTGGCTACTAGCGCAGGTTTGTGAAGAATTATGCTACCATTGTAAAGCCTCTGAATGATCTTACAAGGGGATACACTTGTTCTTGCTGGATGGGTAAGATCAAGAGTAAGGTGAGGTCCCCAAGGCCGCCTGAGCAGAGACACAATGGCCCCTTAGAGCCCTTTGGACCATGATGGGACGAGATGTGAAAGGGCTTTTCAAAAAATCATTAACTGCTTAACTCATGCTCCCATCCTAGTCTTTGCTGACCCAAGCAAGCCATTTATCCTACATACAGATGCCAGTTTGGAGGCTTTAGGAGCAGTCTTATACCAGGAAGTTGAAGGCAAACGTAAACCTGTGGCTTTTGCCAGCCGAGGGCTGTCTGATAGTGTAACTCGCTACCCCATCCACAGGCTGGAGTTCTTGGCCTTGAAATGGGCCATCACTGAGAAGTTTCATGACTACTTGTATGGTGCTAGGTTTCAAGTGTGGACAAACAACAATCCGCTGACTTACATGTTAACAAGTGCTAAGCTGGATGCTACAGGGCAGAGATGGGTGGCTGCCTTGGCTAGCTATGAGTTGGGCATTCAGTACTGATCAGGGAGAAGCAATGTAGACGCGGATGCATTGTCCAGGCGTCCGCAGCCATTGGAAATTGCTGTGATTCCTATGGATGGAGTGAGATCTATTTGCAATGGGAGTTAACAAGAGTCTTCATGGTTGTGTTGCAGAATCTCTGGGCCTGACCCCTGAAAGTGTGCTGTCTGCCTCAGTGAACTATATTGTGTTGGACCAATCTCCATTGTCCATGCTCAGTGCCACTGACTGGCAAAAAGCCCAACTGCAAGATACTGACATTCATGACACACTACTTGCAAAAAGAGAAGGGCGAAACCCTGTTGCAATTATTCCATCTACCCCCAAGGTTAGAGTACTATTGAGGCACCCTGACTCTGAGTTGCAATGCTTAAATCCATTTGTGGCTCCCACTTTGAGCTCCTGCAAATCCATGCAAAAATCCCCTAATGGTTTAGGCTTTTGGAATCCATGCAAATCAAAATGAGCAGGTTTTGCACAGCTCTGTTCCAGAATACTGGCCAGTAATTATAATTAATTTGCTACTTTTAAAATATTCCAAAGAGCCTTAGGTTGTCAATCTTCCTGAGATGGGGAGGAGGAAAAGGAGGAAGGAACAATAAGAGCATTTATTTTTTAAAAAGGTAGGTTAATGTCCTTTGGGTTTTATTTATTTTCAGAGACTTCTAGTATATGCTTTTCACACTCTCAGCTCAAATAGCATAGCTGTAATTGTGCAGTATTGTCTATTTTCTCTGGACTGGGAATATTTTCAGTTCATAGATCATTATATTTTGCTGCAGCAATTACACAATGTCAATAGATATCCTTAGGACTCAAAAGAAGAAATATGTGTGTAAATATATTATCTAGCATAGCAGAGGCAATGCTGAGACGGTTAAATCTGAGATGGCATTTTCATTTTAAGCTCCTATTTTCACTCAGAACTTTCAAAAAAAATTTACTAAAATTTCTCATGCATGGTCTCAGCCTAGAATTAAATTCTTGTTTGGAAAGTTTAATAAAAACCCATTTAGCTATTTGTCCATACAAGAAGTGGTTAGTCTGAGGAAATTTTCAGTAGGTAAGAAGTTTCAGGTTCTCTTTTGTACTTTGTTAACTCAGCTTTCCTCAAGAATATCAGCTTTGTCTGCACTTAGCCTTGAAGGAGGACTAATCTGATTCTAAATTATCTACACAGCATGGGTGATCCTTCTAGGATAGATAAGTGGACTTAATGAATGTATGATGGGGTGAGAGGATGGAGCCCTTCTTGTTTGTACAACAATTTTACTATACATACATATTTTTAAAGCAGTGGTTCTCTAATGGGGCTGGCCCAGGCTAGTCCGTTTAAGAGGCATGGGGCAGAGGAAAAGCACAGTGGGCTGGAAAGCTGAAAGACCCCCTGAGGCTACATGAAAAGAGTTGATGGTTCATACAATTGTTTCCTTAAGTAACTGCCGCTAATAAAGTTGTAATACCTGGACTATTCTATCACAATTTGACTCAGACCAGCTCTCTTTCTAATTTTTATTTGTCAAAGTTAGAATCAAGACTCACAGTTTTTAGTTATAGACCACTCTGTTTTATTAGCGCAGCGCTGTGCTAATACATTCAGATAATGTGAGCACCATATAAGACTCAGACTGTCTTATTTATACAGATAAAAAGGGGGGGGGGGTGA